>JARJLF010000402.1:0-208424 GCA_029378395.1 Mycena leptocephala
TAGTTAACGCAACCATGAGATAGAAACAACCCTAATGATGCACTCCCCTCCCCCCTGTGATCTGTTATAGATCTCCTTCTTTATAGAATTATGTTTCTCTGTCTGTCCGATCCTCAACTGCTTTCCCGGGTTTCCGCACAACAACTTCTTCCGATGTGCGCTCAATCAGCTGCTCTCGCATAATCAGCTTCCACCACTTCTCGGCCCACGAGCAGCATCGCCCAACTCATGTGAGCTACATTGATTCGAAATTTTCGAATACGTCGCGTCATTTGGCGAGGGAATCAATCTCATGACTATATTTGGGATTCATTTCTGATGTCGCTCCTTTCTGGACTTTGGAGCGACACAAGTTCACCCACTGTGCAAATTTGATCTGGTCCGTCAGACTCCCTTCCGATTCGCCGCAAATAATTAGAGTCTAGGCATCGACTTCACATACAGCAACAGTCGTCTTCAGTGTTGGAATGAGAGCCTGGCGCACGTCAGTGCGTGTACGTGACCCGCGGAGTACCTCCTGACGCCGGCGTAACCACCGATACTCCGTCCTACGGCGTCCCATAAATATTGACCTTCTGATGTTATCTATCTGATTCTGCTTTGGCCCTTAATCTTGACCTTCTAACATTCAGCATGGGCGCAAGAAAACCGGGACGCGCAGGCGGAACCTCACAGTCACCCAGATCACGGACGACAATCACTATCGGAACCCGTGGCTGGGACCCGGATACCTGAAGAATCCTAAAGCGGTTATCCTCCATAGAGCAAGTGGGGCCGTAATACTTACTTATCTCAATATCACGAACCGGTCAAGTCTTTTTTTATGTACGGTTCTCCTGGGGATCCGGTTTCGGTGTCCCTCGCCGTTCAGAGCAAGGGGGCTAACATTGGGACTGACAACCATCCGACCGCCATCGAATTCCATATCATGAAACACTGTGAGGTACGACACCTCTGTGCTGGCACAATCCCCCTGGCCTGGAGGTCGATCTGATATCATCCCAGGGGCCAGGGACCTTCTGAGGCCCTCATGTACTAAGAAGTTCAATTGAGTATGACTTGCTTACGGAGTATACCTAAATTACCGGAACAAAGGGCAATAGCAGCCACGGACTGGCCCCGAACATGAACTCACATGACGGACAAGACATAGCCCTCCGGCCTCCAAGGTTTCACGGTGTCAATCAACGTTATATAATACTATATTTCGCCGAGGCGCATGTTTGTTACCCCCGAGAACCACCCCGCTACCTTTCACCTCACATTGCAATGGCACCCGTGGTTTTACCAGGCGTGAATGTCCCTCTGATGTATGTTTTCTTCTCTGACTCTACTTTCTCAGTTAATAACATTTTGATTCACCTGAAAGTACCGGTCCACTCGTGAGCACTCTCCATGTTTTAAACTATTTGAAATAACCGCACCACACAGATTCTGGGTTATATGTGGAGCTACTGCCTTTATGGCATGCTGATCGTCCAAGTTTGTAAGTGGAAAAGTCGATACAGTGAATTGATTCTGATTTTTTCTGGAGACTTTTACTCTGAGATGTTCCCTAAGGATGGACGCGGCATCAAGGCCCTGGGTGAATTTCTCTGTTGTCGAATTGGATTTCCACTGAACAGCCCTCATAGTAGGGTCAATGTTCCTCCTGGAGACGGTCTTCACCTTGTTCATGACTATCGCGGCATGGAATGGCTACGGGCCCGGGTGGGGTGACATTGAAACCTTGCTCGTCATGGACTGGTCATGGATACCTTTGCCTGTTATCAATAGCGTTTGTAAGTCGGATATGAAACACTTTTCCCGCTATCTTACTAACGACAACAGTGGCTGCTATAGCACAGAGCTTCTACATTTGGCGCATCTGGAGTTTAACCAGCAAGCGGTGGGTTCCCATCCTGATTGGAAGTGTAAGTTACTCAAGTTCCATCCGATCGCGGTTGAATTTTATATAATCTATGTCGACAGGTGATGGTCATGCAAGTTACTGTCTCATTCTACTACGACATCATTGTAGGTTTCCCTCTTCTGCTGTCGGTATATATCTCAGCCGGGGATCAGATATCCATCAGGGGGCGCGGTGTCGATACACTAGCTGCCGTCAGCCCAGAGGTTTCGGTGAGTAAATCTATCCTGGTCCAAGAAATCTTGGTGATCTGACTTTACGAGGCGTGGCTCGGCGGAAGCGCTGCTTGTGATGTCCTCATCACAATTTCTTTGGTGGCGATAGTAAACTTCCGCAGTTAATCACCACATCGACTCCGGACTAACTTATTTCAAGCTTTCTAATCAAAAACGGCACACGACCTTTCAGCAGACAACGGGGCTCATTAATAAACTGATTCGATTTAGCGTGGAGACTGGCGCCGTGACCACTGTCGGGGCTTTGATTGAGCTCATTTTGTGGCTTACCTGCCGCCAATGGAACCTTCATTTTATTTTGTGCGTGTTCGAGCTCCTATATTCATTGCCAAAAACTGCTGATGAAACGTGACAAGTTTCTTTGTACTGGGAAAATTGTAAGTTAGATATTTCCCTCGCATGATAGTCGGTTAACTGGATGTAGATATTCAAATATGCTTATGGCCACGCTCAACTGCAGAGCCCCGCTCTTCCGGTCGAACACCGTCGATGCGCTGACCATACCACAAAGTTCTTTCTGGACTAGCCCAGCAAGCCAGGCGGGCAATGTTTCAACTATTGGCTTCTCAGGCACTGCGCACAAATCTCACACGACCGATGTGACCGTTGGCAACACGATCATAATGAATGTAAGTGCTGGTGTAAACAGCCGGTTCACATTAACTAACATAGATTATAGACTTTGGATCCTGACGCCGATACCGGAATCGATAGCAAAAGAGCCACATACCCTATATAGGATGACGTGTTTCGACAGGTCGAGGGAGTGTTGCCATGATAGTTTTGATTTCACTACTTCTTGTAATATATCTGTCTGTGCAAGCCTGGTTTCGGAAAACATTGGCAGGGAGCATGAACTGTCCTGGGGAGACCAAGATTTCCATGTGACTGGATGACATATTCTTGAACTAACGACTACCCCGTGGATTTGGGACGCTACAGTGATTCCTACTGTGGTGCGAGATCCTCGGCGTCTCGTAATTTTAAAAATTAAAAAAATCAACATCCAACTTCATACGGCGTTTGATCTCTCAGACGTGGTGGCTACGCGTAAGGTCACCATACGGAAGCTCTTAGTTCCCGAAAGCGGATAATCCTGTTCGTGGCAAGTTCATGGCGTACAACGGCGGCAGCTGGAAGTAACGGCATGATGGCTAAATGTCCGCGGATGATATCAGCTTCAGGAAGGTGTTCCATGATATGGAATGCTATGACGACCTGGGAGGACAATGTTGGAGTCCTCCGATGTGTCCGTCGCAGGGGGGCATCAAGATCGGGAGAACCTATCCAAGGATAACGAAGATCTGAGGCGCACCCCGTGGCGTGAGAACATAATACCATACATTTCTCAGGAGTTCTTGATGAGGAGTACTATTTACCAAACTTGGAGACTCACGGCTGATATTTGTCTGTCGTGAGACGTCAAGTGAAGTGTTTTCCTGGGGCGATCCAAGGCTGCTATCTTTGTTCAGCTCCCGCTCCTTGGGTGCAGTCGAGTTCGCGTCTCACTTCTCCCGCCGATTTGTGATGCAACGGTAACAATGATTTTTACACTGTGAGAACAAGTCTATATAGTTAGGCCTCAACTGTGAGGTATTCGGGGTCTTGGCCATTGAGTGCATTCCAAATTAGTTTTCTTTTTCCGTCATCGGTGTTCAATAAATTGTTGTTCACGATCTGGGGCTAAGCCTCTTCTTGCGCCGATGCTGGATACAACTACTAGTTCTCATGGATGTCTAATATCTTCCCGACGAATCGGAAGGAATCTAGTCAGGCCGATCAGACCTAGGGCTTTAAAGCGCGGCGGTGGATTTCCGCTTTAGGTGGTTAAACCACGATGTTCGGGGTCCCTAAGCCTGATTCCGCGGCGCCAGCGACAGCGGTCGTATATATGGATGCGCACAGCGTCTCGACATTGCTCAGCATCCATGACTTCCCCGCATTCGATTAAAGCAGAGTATGACCTTGTGTTCTCAGGGGGAGGCACCGCTGCTTGCATCATCGCTAGTCGGCTCGCGACTGCTTTCCCGGACCTCAAAATCTTAGTCCTCGAATGCGGGCCGACCACCAAGAACAAGAAGGAACACATCCAGCCAGGCCAGTTTATTACCCACCTTAAGCCAACAAGCGAAACCATGCAATTCTACGCCTCAAAGCCCTCCGACTATTTGGCTGGGCGGTCTCTTGTAGTTCCTTCCGGGAGATGTATCGGCGGAAGCTCTTCTATCAATTTCATGGTGTACAATCGGCCCGCTGCTTCTGAACTCGACGACTGGGAGAATGAGTTTGGCAATGCCGGATGGTCTTCCAGAGAGCTCATACCGATGATGCAGAAGGTGACTGTGGTTCGTGCTGTAATCGACATTTTTAACCCTGGTCCACAGGTTGAAACATACGAAATTGACCCAACTAAAGCTACACACGGCTCCGACGGACCTTTGAGGGTGTCGTTCGGTGGACAAATCCTTGACATCGCAAATCAATTCATCGAGTTGGGACCCAAATTCGAGAAAGATCGTCCTGAGAGCGACGACGGAAACGGTCTTGACATGGGGTCCATCAACTCATTTTTTGTATGCCGCACAAGGATTCCTCGGAATCATCCTTCAGAAGTTTATTTCCCCACAGAAAATACCGAAATGGATTTCCGGTGATGGACGTCGCTCAGATGTTGCGGTCCGTCGTTCTTTACGCCTGTATCGCGTTCAGCGATGAATCCTTTGACATAGCACCACTATATCTACAACAAAAATTGGAAGAATTTGTGGGTCCTCGATGGCTGTTTGGTTCAGCGTATTGTGATCGAGTAAGGTCTCTTTCGCTGTATACGGACCCAATTCTCACATTATTATCTAGAGAAGGCACCGCCACAGGTGTTGAATATCTTTTCGACAAACGGGTCTATCCCTTGGCTCCCCAGGACATACACACCGTAAAAGCCCGAAGACTTGTTGTTGTTTCTGCCGGAGCAATGGGCAGCCCCGGCATTCTAGAGCGCTCCGGCGTTGGCAGGAAGGATGTGCTCGAGAAGGCAGGTGTCCCTGTCGTATCCGAACTTTCCGGAGTGGGGGAGAATTATCAGGGTATGTTGCTCCTTTAGGTATATATATATATCTTGACGCGGATAGATCACCCATTCGCCGTAACACCATATTTGGCTGATCCAAATACAACCACCTTCGACCCAATCTTCCGCGGGGAGCCCGAGACCTGGGGCAAAATCCTCCAACAATGGGAGAGCGACGGATCCGGCCTACTAGCCGCCAAGTTATATCCTCGGTTTCTCCTGAGATTCCATTTACTGAAGGCATTAATTTAGCGCCGTCGATGCAGCGATCAAGCTGCGCCCTCATCCTGATGAACTGGCGGAAATCGGCCCCGATTTTGCGAAATACTGGAATGATGTCTTCGCAAATAAACCAGACAAGGCCCCTTTTTGGCTGGGAGCGTTGGGAGGGCAAGTGGTCAAACTTTGTTTAAATCTAATGACTCACAAATTTGTAACCTCAGTTTGGCGGCTGATCAGACTGGTCTTCCCCCCATCAAGTATATGTGCACTGGGTGCTTGCTGGTACTACCCTTCATCTACTAGTCAAGTAACCGGCCTTATTAATCGAACAACCCAGGGGACACCCGAGTCAAGAGGATATCTGCATATACCTTCCTCTGATCCTTATGCGCCTCCCGACTTCTACTCCGGGTTTCTTGCCAAGTATGAAACTCCTGTCTTCTTGTAAAATTTCTGATATGTTTTTCGCAGGCCAAGCGACGTTGCCGCTCTCCGGTGGGGCTACAAGAAAGGGCGCGAACTCATCCGGCGTATACCCGCATTCCGCGGTGCTCTTGTTCCGGCACATCCACAGTTTTCCGCGGACAGCGCCGCAGCTCTGACGGAAACGGGTCCTGTGCCTTTGAATGCCCCCAAGTTGGTGTATTCAGCCGAGGATGACAACGCCATCGACGAATATCTGAGGAAATTCGTCACTACAGCGTTCCACTCGGTATAATGTTCAATCTCTTCGGTACACCAATAGCTAACTGGGTGCCTCAGCTGGGGACCTGTGCAATGAAACCGGTCGAAATGGGTGGTGTGGTTGATGCCCGGCTGAACGTCTACGGGGTGAAGCGCCTCAAAGTCGCTGATCTCTCCATCCCACCATCCAATGTCAACGCGGTAGGGTCTGCTTTGAAATTATTTGTGACGATATTCATGATTGCACTTAGAACACTTACGCAACCGCGCTGGCTATTGGGGAGAAAGGGGCGCTTATCATTGCCGAGGAACTCGAAGAAGGACGTATCTAGTGTGACATAATTACTGTCCCTTGTCGCGCGGTGAGTTGAATCGACCCAAAGTCTTCAGGAACCGTTCAAATGAGAAAGAATCGAAAGCTTAGATAGGTAGGTAAAATTACACGGAATGTAGGCAGCTGTGGGCGGGTATGCGTTGCAGTCGGGAAAAGAATAGGAGTAAGCAAGGGAGATTGCGGCCTTTACCTGGAGACAATGCGCGAAGAGGTGTAGCAGAAAACCTGAGCCCCGCCAGACATGCGGGAAAGCTGGGCCTTTTGCACGGCAAAGATGTCCCATGCACGATGGGCTTGATACGACACAGAGAAATAGAGGTTGCGTCCAATATTGTTGGTGTAGTCCTCGATGGTAACCGAGAACGGCGCCGAGTTTGGGCTTGCGGCTTATAAGAGCTGCGCGTTGGGTGTCACGACAAGAATCCAACCAGGTAATCCGCAGGGACGTGGGTCGAAAGGGATAAATAAGGCGGTTTGAAAGAAAAGAAACAAAGGATGCCATCTAAGCACCCTGATACAAACCCGAGAGCTCAAGCACGGCGGTCCGGTTCTGCTCCAGCCGTGGCATACTCTTCGTCGGCATGGAATAGGACGGTTCGCGGTAGAGAAGAACAGCGCAACCGAGGCCGTGTCCCCCGCGTAGTGTGCAAGAGATTCCGCCGTGTCCGCCACGGTATTCCCGGTGAGGGAGGGGGTGAGTGGGTGGATCTTCAACGTCGTGAGATGCGGCAGCGTGAAGGTGGCCGCGGCGGTGCGGGTATCGCGTGTGAGCATCTCAAACAAGCCATCCCCGATGCAACTGCAGTCCGAATATCGAGTGTCTCAAGCACCCCTAGTCATAGGATTTAGCCTAGTGGCACTCTCAAGCGCGGGCAGCAGGCGCAGGATCGAGAAGAGCTCTCCCAGCTCGAGCTGGGCGTACGTGAGCGAGAGATGCGCCAGTGGAAATTGTGAACGTGCGATGAGGGCGAGTAGCACTGGTGTCGGGTAGTCCGGTGAAGCGGTGGATAGGGACTCCAGAGAGAGCAGCGACAGAGCCGCGAGCACCACATCTGCCCCACTGCCAAGGAGCACCGAGATCTCAAGTCGGCGAAGGTTGTGATGGGTGCACATAACATGCCGTGGCATTTCGCCATCAAAATCCTAGAGCTTTCTGAATGCTGCAAATTCGAGCGCCGAGCATTGAATAAGGATGTCGCGCGCGGCAACAACTGAGATGGGGATATCGAGGACTAGTACTTGGGTCAATTGGGACCACGGAAATGAAATCGGATGGACTGGGTTCCCAGCATTGTGTGCACATAGCTCAAGAGAGCAGAGTAAAGGTGCACTGGCATGTTGGAAACAATCAAGGATTGTCTGCAAGTCCAGTTCTTCGCCGGAGTCAATTGAGATCGTGAGCGAAGAAAGAACAGGAAAATCGGTGTTTCGCGGGAATATGTATGACGTGGCTTCATCCAATATGAGGTCGCTGATGGATATGCCTTTCAGCCTATGATGAAAATTGCGGACCAAGTTGAGCCAACGGCGAACCAGCCAGTAGTCCATTAGAGCCGAGGTTTTGAGGGCCAAATTCAAGAGAACATTGCTCGAATACCGGAATATTTTTTCGATGAAAGCCTCTCCATCCCCAGTGAGACCCGGCATAAGTTTCCCAAAGTCGTGGAGTAGTATGTGATATCGCACGCCAGTGGGAATAGACGTGAGTCAGGACCATAGGTGCGTGTTCAGAATCGGTGATTCTGTAGTCGAGGCTGGAGAGACTGTTATCACGACACAAGATGAAAAAGTGTCCCAGAATTTCCGCCGGAAAATAGAGAATTGCGGATCATGCGTCTCTAAGAGATGCCAAGAGCTGTTTGCGTGCATGTGCCAGAGGCTCATCCCCTGACAAAGCTCCTGGATCAAGCTGTAACTTCAGCACACGTCGAATCTCGTGGGCCTGCTCCTCGGATGGAGCACAATTGCTGTTGACGACGGACAACAAAGCCGGATCCATAGCCGGATCCATTGAGCTGTATGGCGGCGGCGTGACTAGTTAAGGATGTTTTGTTACACTGGTAGTAGCTATCAGGCTTGTCCGTGAATATCTTCAAACTCGTGTCTTCCCAGTAGTAGTAAATATGAAGGCCCATACTGGACAAAAGTATTCAACCTCAAAAGTAAACCTATTTCCGTGCCAACATTTTGAACCTTATGCCCCTATCAGTTGGTGGTGGGCAATTGACGGCTGCCGAGTTCCGTTCCCACGCATTGGTCACGGGATCTGAGGCCCTTGAAGACTGACCCCAATCTCGCCCGCAGATTTTCGACCCCTGAGTCCAAGATAATTGGTCTGCACAAAAGAGAAAAAGTTCTTAAAACATGCACGGCTATGATGTCTCCGTCTCGGTTTTTCCGATTTCACCAGAAGCACGACACAGGTGACCAAAAGTGGGCATAAATCGAGAGATCTGATGCATATGAGATGAAATAAAAAAAATCCCGCACGAAGGTATCATAGCCATGGATGTTTTGAACAACATTTGTACCAAAAGATTGGGTCAGAAATGCGTGTAGAGGGAGTAAGTCTGTCGGCGGTATGACACGGTCATCCACTAGACTGTCACCGAGTCACATCGTGTGACTCTTCGTGTCTTGGACGCGGGCCACATCTCGACATCCGCGCGCCAGGCGCCGTCGTCTTTCCAGCCGGTCTGCTTCGCAATATACCACACCTATTAGGTCAGTGAACACATTGTGTGGCCCATATCGCTCTTTTGACGCCCCCGCTCGCCCCCGCTGCAGACGACCATTAAGACCCCAAACCGCTAATATCTTGGCTTCTGCTTGTTAAATTCCACTACGGTCCTTACTTTGACTTAATAACTACGAGCTGTGACCTCGCTTTCCGTGCGCAACAGTCATATCTGCTATCCATTAGGACCAATCCTCTTTTAAGGTACCCACGACGCAATCATACCATTCTCTATATTTCTGCACGCCATTATCCGCTCTTTGAAGCCTCACGATATCTTCTCGCTACGTCCTTGGGTATTCAGAGCTTTATTTTCTGCTGCAGGTCACTCACAGTACCAACAGAATGATATAATATACAATACACATACAAATCCGACTATCTATGGGCACCAGCGGCCAGCGTCAGCAGTCGCGTTCCCGGAGATCTAACACTCAAAAACAACAACTAGCTAAACTGAATTTCGATAAATACCGCCATCGCGCGCAGAAAGAAAACAAAAACCCGAAAACATCTCTAAGACAACAATTGAACGTAACGAAAAATCTACTGAATGAAACACTCCAAGAACTGTCTAATACGCAAAACCAACTCAAGGGCGCCCAGAACACTGTTTCCATCACATCGCAACAGCTATCTTCTACCCGAGCCCTTCTCGACACCTCACAGATAACGAATTCAGGACTATACAGGATGCTACGAGTAGAACGCCGAAAGAATCAACGATACGACGTGTCTAGGACGAAATACAACGAAAAAATCAAACAGTTGACTGCGTCCCTTGAAACCGAGCGAAAATCGACTGCTCTTGCACTACGAGAGCGCGACCGCGCACGAGAAGCCCAATTACGTGCGGAAGCTGCTTGGCGCTCTGTTGTGAATTCTTCCGAGACCGAAATCGCAAAATATAAACGGATAATTGTGGACTGCCGTGCCAAAAATCGTGCATTCCAGATGCAAACTCTGCGCTCCAACCGTGCACGAGACAAGTCACACGCGAAGGCGAAGCAGGCTGCACGCATGGTGGAGACGAAACGGAGCTGGAACCTCAAGAAGGGCGGCGCGTACACCCCAGACGCGAGAGCAATGGCGCGAATGCTGGTGAAAGCTGGCTGTTCCCAGGGAAAGGTCGGATCTGTCATTCAACACATTGCGAACAAGGCGGGACGGTCTGTGAAGGGGAAAATGGCTAGGCGCACGGTTCAGCGAGCTCTGATGGAGGGAGGTGTAGCCGCGCGGATTCAGCTCGCGCACGAAATGGCCGACGCAGATGGTAAGCAAAATTCACTCGACAATTTCTCAATCCTGAAGTTCTTTAGGGCTCACCATCAGTACCGACGCAACAACAGTTCGGGCGGAAAATTATGAGAGCGGCTTTGTTATGATCAATAAAGGGACCTCGCACAAGATGAGGATCTTTTCCCTCACTTCGACTGTTTCCCACAGCAGCGAATCTCAGCTCGCGAACCTCAAATTCCAAATATCCTGTATCTCGACCCTATACAAACAAAGTCCGCTTGGACAACGCTCCGCCTTCAGCTTCGAGGTCCACGACTTCCTTCGGCTCTGGAGAGGTGCCAATGCAGACCACGCACCCGACGCAAAGAAGTTCGCGCGACTCGGCCAGGGATGGAAGAGGGAATCATCGCGTATCCTGCTCGGCTACGAGGAAATCAGCAAGATGGATCCGCCCCGAGTCGTCGAAATTGTGTACGAGATCCAACGGAAAAACCTCGAAGAAGTGGGTGGGGAGGATGTATGGAAGAAGCTCTCGAATGCAGAGAAGGACGTCCTGACCAAATCCTCGATGGACACATTGGCGTTTCGCATTGGGGAAGAAGTGTTCACTCTTCTCCCGCCGGAAGCAAAGCGTGAGATTGAGCTATTCTTTTGGGTCGGCTGCTCGATGCACAAGGAGCTGAACTGCACCCGTGCATTTGATCAAGGAATGCAGGACTATTACGAGGCGCTCCCGGAGTCCGAACGCCCAGTCTTACTTGCCAACCGCGACAACGATGCGACCATCACACTTGCGGAGGATACTGGCCAATCGACCGCGGCGGTCCAACGTGCCTTGAAGGTTTCGGAACGCGGTGCGGTCAAGCTCATCTCACTGTTTGGCGCACTTGTCAACCACAAAGATGACAAGAAGGGATTGCACGACATGTACGAGAACTACTTCCGTCCCACCATTGGCTCTGGTGTGCGCTTTCCCGACACAAGTAATACCCGTTACCAGTCCCACGGACTGGGCGGTGCCCGTATTCTCAGTTACCTAGACGAACATCGCGCGTTCATGACCTTCGTGAAGGATCACAAAACAAAACGGACCCTGAACCACATGGAGCAGAACATCACCAAAGGTCTTCATTGCCCGAAGACAATCGCACAGATGGTCGCGCTCGTTCTCTTCTGCATGGCTGTAATGCATCCCTATGCTCTCCAAGTTCGCGGACCCGGGACGGAAAACTTGAACATGCTCAATCTCGGCCCTCTTCATGCGTCGGTAAAAGTTCATATGAGAAAGCTAATCGCTGCACCGCAGATCCTCCTCTCCACCTCCCCCGATTCCTACAAAGTCGCGACTCTGGACGGCCAGCCTTGGAGCGATACGAAAGCTTGGGCCGCATGTGTACGGCTTGCCCCAACCCTATCCGATGTCGTGCCTCTGATCTCATTCGGCCTAAAAAATGCACTGGAAAACTTTGAGCGCTTCACGGAGGAGTTTGTTACCGGCGGGCTGGTCGATCTCGCAACGGAGGCAGAACGAGCTGCAGCAGCAATGCCCTCCACAAACGATGCAAATGAAGGGTTGCTCGGCATGTGGCGACGCTTCTCCCGTGAAAGTCCCAGCTCCACGGTCGCCCATTTCACCGATCAGGCGATGTTCCACCGCAACAATACACAGGAGTTCATGGACACCGAGATGAACACGGAGGCAGATCATATATTTCTGCGGCAGGAAGCACGGCGCATTGACGAAAGCGGAATCGAGAAGGCTAGACGCGAGGAGCTCCATGCACACAAGCAGCACGCCGTTGATGAGAAAAGAGCGAAGGACGCAGCGAATGCCGACAAGGCGAGCAAGGAGACGGAGCGCTTGACCGCGATTGGGATACAGCTTGACCGTGAGATGATCTCCCGAATGACTGACCAAGGTTTGAAGGACCAACTCGAGCTTCACCGAAGGAACGGCGACAAAGAGGTGCCCAAGAAGTCGCATATGAAGCACAAGGCGGATAGATTGGTTGCGCTAGAGGGTGCATTAGATCGTTTAACGGGCTCTACATCTGTACAATCCACCTCATGAATATGACGAGCTCATAAATGTTCAATGTGGGCAGGAGTTCAAGTTGCACCACGAACTGAAGCAAAGGAACCACAGGCTGGCACAGAAAAAATACAAGTCCACATAGTGAGGGTCTAGGGATGTGGAGAAGGCTATTTGAGGCGACCTCATTGGAGCTCAAGAGTGAGTTGAACAGTGTTCGTCTGCAATTGTGTGGCAGAGAAAACACAAGGTTATCTAAATAAATACAGATCCAAATATTATGTGTTGTCGGGAGGGGCGAGCCAGGCATATTTAAATCATAATGGGTGAAAAGGATTGAAGAAATTTGACGAAATGGCGTTGTAAAGCGAAAATGAACTCTGGGTCAGGCTAAATTGATTGTACCCTATGTAATGGTACACGTGATCGTCACGGATTTGCAATCGGCTTTGCCCACCACCACTATCAGGCGATCAATGATTGGATCACAGCTGACGGCATCCGACCGTTCTTCATTTTCTCTTCACCGGCCACGCGACTTCCATCCGCCATCCTTTCGCCGTACAACGCCGCAATGAAGTCTTGCGGCCCCGACAACCATGGCCTCGGTTGGAAAGCTGCATTGCAAGGTCTTCATGATTCGGTGCGCGTACTTCTCCTTGTATTTTTCGTATGTTACTCACTAGATCCTCCTTTTTTTGTGAATCCACAGGCCGCGGACTTGACTTGTAGCTTTTCTGGAAGCAGGCCCTCGTCGTACACTGCTGAGAAGGCGGGTGGAGGAGCGAAGTGGGTGTATTCGAGGTGCGTCGTGCGTTAGCGCGTGTAATCTTGCGCTGATTTTGTGTGCTTCCCCCAGTCCTAGTCACCCGTGCACGTCCCTTCCACCGCGTCGCCTCAAAGCGCCGCAGCGTTTCTTCTCGCGCTCCCCGCGGACTACTGCATCTGCATGTTCGCGCCGCAGTTGTTCGACGTGAACGAGAACCTTGTCACATTGCGTGTACGCGGATCGCCCACCCGCGCTGCGAACCCACTTTGCGAGCATCGTACGTGCCCCTTTACTCCCATCCATCTTTGCTGATGACCTTGTAGGTATTCTATCCTCTTCTTTGGCGTCTTCCACAACGGAATACACGAGAGCGTACCTACTGCCATCCACGCCGCGTTCTCTCGACCGGCGCTTTCTCAATTCATGGCGTCGTACCTGCGACACGTCTCAGCCTCGGCACACGCTTGCACAGTACGTAGGCAATTACTCAATTCTTTGTGGCACGACTTTCTGGCTTTCCACATATTTTACATGTTTGTACCTCCGTAGACATCTTGGGATTGGATCTTGTTCTTGAATAGTTTTTTAGGTGATCAGTTTCAACAACTACTGTGCTCTCCTGAGCTCTCTAAAATCCTCTCTTTTCTTTCCCTTTTTGATTTCTTTTTCGTGTTTGTTCTCGTTGATACCCAGTAGAGCCTCCCGAGGATCCAGCGGGAGACCAATATTTATTGAGGCGTAGCTTGAATTGTACCAGATCTTCGAAAGGGGGCATGTTTAAAGAGGGTAGAAGTCTCCTGCGAGACTCGAAGCGCGAGATCGCTGGTAACGGAGCTTCAGTTGAGTTTCAGCTGTGGGGCCAGCAGAAATGCAGAGCTCGGAACCGGGCCGGGTAAGTTGGAGTAGAAAAAAAATGGAGGCCGAGGACTTCAGTTCGTCATCGGGGATCGCGACCGCATACACAGTTCGCGTCGTCGTGGTTGAAGAGAGAAGACGCACATCAGTCACCTGTTACTGTCACACATACCTTTTGCCTTTTTCGTCATACCTCTCCTTCCTCCCACTCGACTCTAAAGTACGTATTCAGCAGAAAAGAAAAAGAAACCCATATCTTTATACAATACGTTACATCCACATCCACATACTTGTATTCCACTAAATTTCGAGTCCGTTCCTACCTTCCCACTGTCCCTCCCGTCGTCCAAGCCTGGAAATGGGAAGACGAGGAGTGAGGGGAAAGGAAGGAAGGAAGGTGAGCATGCGCGTTTCAGGGGTGTCTAGGCATATGCGGAGGTATTTGTATTTAAGGCCGTACGAGTCCGAGTCCGAGTGAAGACAGTAATAGATAGAAGAGAGCGAGGGAGATTGGAGGGAGAGATTGGATCGAGGAGAGAATGGCCGATGCTGTATAGTATGTAACACACGCGCCTGCGAGGCGAGATGCTGTCGTCGAGGTCGAGGCCGCGGCGGCAGTATGTATGTCGGTGTAGATGAAGGCGGCGAGGCCCTATATTTGATAATCGCGCGGGCATGGGTTTGGGTGTTGCCAAGCCGAAAAGATGGCGATGGGTGTGGCCGATATGTGCGCTCTTCGTGGGGATGCGGGTATATGTGTTGTAAGTTGTTGTCATGTCGTGTCGTTCTATACTGGGTACCTCTTCCTTCTCCTCTCCCCTTTCTCTATTACAAACGCGAACACCAGCAACTCCCCACCGTAGCCGCTCCGACTCTCGAACCCACCCGTTGCGACGTCCGTCCCTGCAAGGATGAGCTCGGAGAGACGCGTGTGTGCGAAGAGGGCGATGGGGAGGATGGGGTGTTTGCGCTCGGGATGAGGCAAGAGGCGCGGTGGTCAGGTGCGGGGTGAAGGAGGAGGAGGGAGAGAGGGCAAGGGTGGGGTCGAGGTCGAGGTGGAAGAGCGAGCCTTGGCCGCATCCTTGGCCGCGCATGCGATCGAGGTCGAAGTAGGAGAGGGGGCGGTCAAGCCAAGGTCGTCCCGAGACACATTCACCCGAGCGCGGTGTTCGCTGCAACGACGACGTACGCGTGCGCCCAAAGCGAGGGGCTTGCACAGCGTCGTCAGCGCGGGCGCCGCAGCGAGGGACGGCAGCGAGCGTCGAGAGCACGGGGCCGCCGGAGAGGGGGGAGGTCAGCGTCATCGTGTTCTACGGGCGCCGAGTTTGTGAGTATTAAATTATAAATGAGGGAGAGGGAGACGCACGAGCTCAGGACAGTTAGTAACTGCGTCCACCAGTGCATCGAGAAGCGCGCGCGGGGCGGGCTGGTTGGTACGTCCCCGCGCCTTTGCGGATTGTTAGGCCGCGCAGGCTTTGGATGGCGCCTGTGAGATCTACGACAGGGCTAAGATCTGAATTTGGGAGTGTCACGTCGAGAAGGTCCACCCGCGCCAGCATCCTGAGGACCGCGGCATCCTCTGCGCTCAGGCTGGGCAGCACGAGGGTGCGCACCAAACGCACGAGGAAGGCCGCGCCGTATGCAACATTTGAAGCGGGGATGTGGACTGGTGGGGAGCGGAGGACGAGATTGCGTTAGAAGAGTAGGAGGGCGATGCGGTGGCAGGCGCGGGAGACGGGGTGTGGTGCAGTGTCTTGTCTGCTTTCTGCTACGGTTATCACTTGAAGAGTCCGTCGAGGATGACGGTGCTTGAGTGCCACGAAGCGCGAGGGTGCGGTGACGCAGGAGCGACTACGGCATGCGCAAGGACGCGCTCGAGGATTTCTTCAGCGAACAAGGCCATGGTGCTAGCTCAGGCAAGGCGAGCCTGCGAGCCGGCCTGAGTGAAAGGCAAGATAGTGGTGTGCTTAGCTAGGATTTGTGTCAGCCGTGTGTAGATTAGATACATCTAATCTACACAGCCACTTCTCTTTCTGCTCTCGCCACGTCCTCAGAAAGTTTTTTACCACTTTCTATCGCTCTCGAGCCGTCTCTTTTTGCTCCCACCGCACTCAACCATGGCTCCCACATCCCGCACTGGCCTCGCACTGCCTCTTCCCGCGAATTTCGACTTCGTAGGCTACAAAACACGCGGCGCCGACGTTCCTCCTCCCGACACCCATGATTTGGCTGATATAAACGCTGAAAACGTGCAGAGAGAAGCCGGGAACAAAGCCAGCATCAGGCTAACGCTCACATACGAAGCAGCTCTCGCGTCTACGGCCGGAGTGACCACTGAAGACGTCGGGTATCCACTCCTTCCTTTCTACGCGTATTCTGACGCGCAGAAACGACTTCTCGTCGGCGACAAAGACGTCGTCACGGCCTGTGGCCCGCTCCCGCTTTTCATGACCCTTTTCGTCGCGAATGAGCGCCTCAACACGCAGCAGGCAAAGGAGACAGACAAGGCCAAGCTCGACGCAGATCGCGTCTTACGCGAGGCAGAAAAGAACAAGGCTCTTCGCCCAGTCTTTGGTACGCTCGTTATGCCCAACCCCCATGCCATGTCCGCGACCCTTTCCACCACGGTGTCGATCCCTGACCTATGGCACGTATCTCTCGCTAACAAAGTTTACTTCCCGTTGCATTGGTGGAGCGACCGCGTCATTCGCCAGGCCACCGACTTCCCGCACACCATCGCCACCACGACTATCCCAGCACCGCAGACGCCAGGCTCCGCGCAGCCGCCACCCATCACCGTGGTGCATGTGGCCAAGAATATGCATACGCTGCACGACGAGGACATCTCTCGCCTCACCCCGGGCATCTGGCGTCAGGCTTCGCGCAATATGCTCGAATCCTTCAAGCAACTTTGCCCACCCGTCGTCGTCGGCGATCCAGTCTTGGGGCACACCTACGCCTCCGAATACGCGCAACACCTCCTCTTTTTCGCCAAACTCAGCTGTTTCGAGGATCCGGAACTGTTCCACGTATGGTACCAGCTGGAACACGAGATGCGGTACGAGTTATTCAGCGGCGGTTTGTATGATCGTTTTTTCTACGAACAACGCATAAACATCGCGCTAACATCATACAAACTCGCTCGCTCGAATGGCGCCCCGTCTACGGCCCCGACTTCCACCGGCAGTTCCTCCTCCTCGGGTCGCAAACGCTCCCTCCCAGACGACGATGGCGCCCCCGCGAACAAACGCACAGGACGCGTGCGCGACGCTGACAACCGCCGGAGTTCTACTCCCGGCTCTCGCGAAGGATCCGTTGTGAACGACCGGGGCCCGCCATCATGCATCGTATGTGTCGGGCCACATAACGCTTATAAACATCCCGAAGGCTCTACCGCTTTTGAAGACGGCAATCCCCATTTCGTCAAGCTCGTCGACAGGGACCTGCGCACATCGCAGCCTTTTCGGGGTACACAAGCTAAATCTATCTGCATCTCATTCAACGTCGGCAAATCATGCTCGGGGTCGCACGGAGACACGCGTCTCCACGTCTGCTCTCTCTGCGGCGGTGATCACTCCGCGCTCTCTCGCGATGCCAACTGCACTCGCGTCAGAGCCGGGGTCTTCGTACCCTGAGTTGGACGATGCGTCTCCATTCTTTCTTGAGCATTTGGCTACCCCACATACTACGCTCATATACACAGATTTGCTGCCTTTCGTGCACCCTCGCCCGCCGCTACCGGGCCCTCTTGACGCTTTTTCTCACATACTAGATCGGGTCGTTCAACCATACGACGCCGACGCATTTGACCATCTGCTAAAAAAACATAACTTATCGGCTCTTTATCCTGATCTAGTACGCAACCTCCGCCAAGGATTCCCTCTCGGTCGCATGCCGATTCTTTCGTCATCTGTCATCATCCCCAATCATCTCTCCGCCGAGGCCGACCGCGAAGTCACCCGCGAGTACATCCGTACGGAGCTCGCATTGGGACGTATGGAAGGACCTTTTTCACACGCCGAAATGGAACGCGTTTGTCGCGGGCCATTTTATGCGTCTCCCTTGCTCGTCTCATACAACGATCAAGGCCCCGGTCTCGACCCCAAGAAACGCGTCTGCCGCGATTTATCAATGGGCGACTCCAAATCCGGCACTCCAGCGGTAAACGACTTCATCGACAAGCTCGATTTTCCCACCCGCTTTGATATGGCTCCCAAGATGGCCGAAGTGGTGAGCTTCATTTCCTCTGTTTCTTTTCCCTCTCTCCCTTTCTTCTTTCGGGGCCATGCCTCTTTATGCCAAAGCTTAGGCTGCGGTCTTCTACTATACGCCATCGTTCCCATTTCACGATGGGCGATGATGGTTCATCTCGCGCGCTACGGCGCCTTCTCCTCCCACGCGCTTCAGCCCTCTGTTGCTGACGCGCGGTGACATATCGCGCCCGTTCCACGGGCCCTCCCAACAGGTGCCACAACGTCTTCCCGCTGCACAGCACAGCGTTTTTTCATGCACGACGTTCTCTTCTTTCCACGCGCTTCGCGCTTCCAATCCTCTTCTTTCTTGACGCTCACCCATTTCAGGTCGCTACCCTTCCCGCCGGCGCGGAGGCTTGCGCTTTCGACATCAAGTCTTTTCACCGGACATGTCCTGTCCTCGCGGCCCACAAGCCCTTCCTTGTCGTACATTTCGACGGCGCACTCTATCTGGACCATTGCCACCCATTCGGGGCATCTTCCGCGAGCAGTAACGCCGGCCAGATTTGCAACGCACTCGTTGACATCTGGAAGGCCGAAACTGTAGATCACGTCGTCATTCTCAAGTACGAGGACGACGCGCCGGTCATCCGCATACCCGATCTCTCCCTCACTTCCCACGACGGGGTGTTCGTCTTCAAATACGACCGCACCACCATACTGGCGCCGATCGACCCGCTCTGCTGCCCGTGGCACCCGGTCAAGACCGGCACGGCCTTCAGAGACTTCATCGTCTTCCTGGGTCTTCTCTGGGATCTGCGTCATCGCCGCGTTTCCTTACCGGAAGAGAAGCGCGAGAAATACCTCGCGCGCGTGCGCGACATGCTCAAGAACATGCGCGCC
Organism: Mycena leptocephala; assembly: GCA_029378395.1. Lineage (NCBI taxonomy): Eukaryota > Fungi > Basidiomycota > Agaricomycetes > Agaricales > Mycenaceae > Mycena > Mycena leptocephala. The sequence continues at coordinate 19,181 of JARJLF010000402.1, forward strand.
AGACTCGCCTTCTCACTCTTGGCTTTGCAAGAACTCCACGGTGCCTTGTGCCATCTCTGCTTCGTCTATAGAGACGGCCGCTCACGCGTTGCTGTTTTTTCAAATGCTATGGCGGGTTTTAAGGGTAACTCCCTCACGCGTCGTCACCTCTCAAATACCGCGCTGAAAACTCTGATCTGGTGGGAGAACAAGCTTGCCGATGCTTCTTTCTTCCGCCAGCTCGCTCCAATCGGCGCTCTTCGCGATCTTGGCATCTACGTCGACGCCAGCACCTCCTGGGGTATCGGTATAATCATCGGCTCCAACTGGTACGCTATTCCACTCAAAGCGGACTGGAAGTCCCTTCTACCTGGTCACGATATCTGTTGGCTGGAGGCAGTCGCTATCGAGCTGCTTTTCATGTTCTTGGATCAGCTTGATATCCACAACATGCACTTGCTCGTGCGTTCCGACAACAAGGGCGCGATCGGCGCACACACAAAGGGGCGTTCACCAAATGTGGGCATCAATTTGTGCGTGCGCCGGACATACGCCACATCCGCGGGTCTGTCGATCACACCCAAGATTGTCTACGTCCCCACAGACGACAATCTCGCCGATGCTCCCTCTCGCGGCGAGCCCTCGCCTCACACGCACCAACGCGATCGCCTCGCACGCGCGTTCCAGCTACCCGCCGAGCTCGGCCTCGTCTTCGTCGACGAGCTTCCCATCACGGTTTGAGCGAGACGCGGACGCTCTCGCCTTTGGCGATCCGCTCCTCACACTCGCTGCCTCTCTCGTTCCTCGCGCTCTCTCACTCTCCTCGCCGCCCGGGTCCGGCCCACGGCCCGATCTGTCTCCGCTCTGCCACGTGTCGTCTCGTACAGCGTACGCACCTTTCACTCTCTCTTTCATCCACCTGATCCCCCCCAGTCTTTCTTCACCTCACGCGGCATTGGGCCCGTTCTCTCCGCTCGTTTCAGTCGCACCCACATCGCCTGTTAGCACAGGTCTTCTTGATGACTCGCACCATTCGTGCGTCATCCGCTCTTTCTCATCCTTCTCACTCACTGACGAGATGTAGCTTGCCTGCACTCCATAGCTTCTCTTTTACGCCCGCGCGGTCACAACCCAACGCCGCCGGGCCCATTTCTTGTCTCGTAGACGACGCGCTCGCATATCTAGCGCCTTTCTCATCGTCGTGCGTCCCACTTCGCGGCGCGCACGCCCTCACTGACCCTCCTCAGGTCCCTCACTCTCGCAGGCCCACCTACCTTCCTCGTACTTCGCTCCCCACCGGCCGACTCCTCCATCATTGCTCCCACCCCGTCCGCGGTTCCACACGCGCTTCCGACACTCACATACCCCATCACGCTTCCGCGCACTGGCGTCACCTCCGCAACGTCACCTGGGCCTGATCCTGTCGCAAGGCCTGCCCCATTCATGGACGAGCGGCCCATCTCCCTGTCACGCAATTCGGATCCTCGGGACGCGCTCGCCGACGTACGCAAGGCGGCTTCCCACTCCCTCCCATACAAGAAGGCGCGGAAAGCGGCTCAAAAGAACCTCCTCACGCCCAGCGTGTACCGTCCCCACGTACCTGCCGACCGTCGTCTTCTTTTCTGGACGACGCCGCACTCGTTCGCTTCACAGGGCGCTTTGGAGGACGCCGGCATCTCGCACGCCCTGCAGTCCAAGATCTTCGAGGGACTGCTTATGACGCACGTCCCCGAGACCCGCGAGTCGTACGGCGCGGGCCTTCTGCGCTTCTCCCAGTTCTGCGACCGCGAGCACATCAGCGAGACAGCACGCATGCCCGCAGATCGCTTTTTGCTCGCCGCCTTCGTTGCTGACGCAATCGGCTCATGTTCCGGAAAGTGCGTACGCAACTGGCTGAACGGCCTACGCCTCTGGCACATCTTCAACGACGCCGTTGGGCACGGCGACGAGGGCTGGTTACCCGCGCTCAAAAAGTCAGCCGACAAGGGCGGCATTTCGTTCAAGCGCCCTCCCCGCGGCCCTATCATGCGCGAACACATGCGTGCCTACCGCGCTTCCCTAGATTTGGACTCTCCGCGCGGTGCCTCTTCCTGGTCCTCGGCACTCACCGCGTTCTGGGGGTGCCGTCGACTCGGGGAACTCCTCATCCGCAGCATGGCGAAGTTCTGCCTCTTGCGCGACACCTGTCGTTCCACGCGCATCTCCCTCTCGGTCGCTAACGGGCGGGATGTGATCACAATACACATCGTCTGGACGAAGACTACCGGCTCGCTCGGGGGCGAGTGCTTTCTCACCGCTGTCCTCGGCGACGATGCCGATCTCTGCCCCGTCTGGGCTTTCAAAAACCACCTACGTGTCAACCACTCCCCGCCGCCCAACACGCCACTTTTTGCGTACCGCACGCCCGCTGGCTGGCAGCACCTCACAAAGGATGATTTCCTTCGCTCCTCATCCGCCGTCTTTCGCGCTGCTAGACTTGACCTAGTCTTCGGCCACAGCTATCGCATCGGGGGTTCGCTCGAGCTTCTCGCGGCTGGCGTCGCGCCCGAGGTCGTCATGAAGATCGGGGGTTGGACCTCCCTTTGCTTCTTGATCTACTGGCGCCGCTTGGAGCGCATCCTACCCCTGGCTGTCACTCGCGCATGGGACGCCCGCATCGCTGAATTCGCGCGCGCTCATGGTCATCCAGTTGACGTCGAGTCCATTGACTTTGACACTTAGACACTTTTTGCTACCGCGCATTCTGTCGCGCTCGCCTTTTCATATTTGTCACTTCGCATCTTTACGTTCCATCATCTCGCATTTGTACTTGTACGGCGCATCAATATGAAGCTTTTCCTTTTCTTTCCGTCACTGCGCTCTGTTTGTCGGGCCTCGGGCCCGTTTCTCTTGCCCCTCGCGTGAGCCTTTGGCTCTTGGAGCTTCGCTCTGGTTGGGTTGCTTCGGGTCCTTTCATCCTGACCCTTAGAGGCCCTTGTGTACGGGTTCGGCCCCGCCTGCGTTTCGCTCCGATCCGCTCTTCCCCGCTGCCCTCTCGCAGTCCGGGAAGTCCCGATCGGCCGGGACGGCCGAACCCCCCCGCACACACCACAAAGCACCAGTCGTTCCTCCCCTCCTGTTTTCCTGTCCGTCATAGCGACTTCCTCCCTCTCACAAATCCTCCCCGCTAGCACACATATCTACCTTGCTCGTAAAGTAGTCGACTGAAAAGACGACAGGAGTCGCGCCGGCAGAGCAAGAAAGATATGATCGCCGGAAGGCTGAAGCTCAAACATGGACAATTTTTAGCTGTCTTCCCTCCAATCCAACTCCAATCTTTCCAGTGGTCTTGCAACGTCGACAACCCCGGCCACCCATCCCCGACCAACCCTTCTCCGCAACAAATGTGGTACAACATACAAGTGCTCTTAGACTTGAGACCGATGTGCGGTCTGCTTCAAACTGAAAACTCGCGCCCGGGGCCGTGAAGTTGCCGAGTTTCAATCTACGAGCCAAGTTTCATGACGAGGTCTTCACTTTCCGGCTGTTTCGTCTCCCAGTGAGTTATCGTGAATCCGGTACTTATCACAACACGCCTGTGAGATTTCCGTTTCTTTTTTCTTACTTGGTCGCGGGTGCTAGCACAGTCTGGCAACTCTGTGGTTGAATTCGCCTACTCGGAAACCGGTACGCTATTGACTATTCACTGTCGGTAGAAGCACGACATCATTAATTCAGAGAAACTTGCCAGGGACTCGACCTTCTTTCCATCCGCTTTCCATCCTCTTTCCAGCCATCGAGGCCAATCACCTGCGACACATAGTACTTAACCTACCATTCTAGCCTTCCTCCAATCATTTTATGCGAGAAATTAAGTGCTCATCAATCATATCTACCGATACACCTCTGGATCTTGCGCTGGGTGCTTTTAGCGAAATCCTAGCAGAACGGCGTGCATCTATGTATGTACCACTACTGAATGGCATATTTTTTATTTCACTTCCATTGTGAAGGCGCATCCGAGGGGGCTGAGTCCCAAAGAAGATATTCCCTTTGACTTTCCATAGACTCAAACTCGGCGCGAACCTACCATTCTCACACCAAACCAGGTTTAACATTTCGCATTTCACGAGCACTCAATGCAACACCCGTAAGTATTTCCAGATTGAATCAGACCATCAAATCCATGAACACATTGCTTGTAATTCTACAGATTTCAGAGCTAGTCCATGAGCATTTCGACCATCGAAAAAAAAGCAGAGAAAATTCAACCAAAATCGCGTGTTTTGTGTTGAATTTTGTATGGTGGGTCTGAGGTCGCGATTGCGACATCGAACCTTGCTAAGTTTCTTTGGTCGGCGTTTCGAAATGGTAGCAAAAATTTACAGGGCGATTTGATCATTTTAATTATCCATGCCAGCCCTGGCTTGAAATTCAAACGTTTCAGTCGGCAACCTTTAAGGAATCAAGTAGGCGAACCTGTGTACCGTTCCTAAATTTTTATCCAGGAGCTTGTAGGCATTCATGCCGAACGAGTCCAGGCTCTAATTAACTTTTTTACCTGTCGCTCGAGTTCTCTGTGGGTCAAACACGCAGGTTGATTGAACGCGTCTCAATACATGAATTCCTTCTATCGGACTAGCTGCAGTGCATATATTCCGGAAATCAGAATTGTATGGCTTGGGGATTCCACCAGAGATACCGAATCCACCTACCCTCCTTCGGACCTACAATCGTATAGTAAGTTTGATCCCAAGCATCAAGACCTGGAAAGATTACCGTAGCCGGATACACCATGTATCATCTGTGTCGACGCCCCAACAAAAAATAAACTCAGTAAACACCAAGAAGAAAATTGGGAGGTAAATACATGCTGAATGGGATTCGCTCCGTGCTTGATGCGTGCAATTCTGCGTTATTCAAGTACGGCGAATAAGTATTGTAGCTCTAGATTGTAGTCGGGAACAGCGATGCAGATGCAGGATTATTCTACTGCACAACGACGGAAGGAAGCCGGCGGGCTCAAGCACAAGGCGAAACCAGAGCCTGTCCTCGCTCGTCTGTTGCGTTCTTCATTTCAACCGCATTCCCAGCGAACGAGTGTTTGATATATATATGCATACTAGCAGGGTTTAGAGACCCGCTTTGCGGGTTAGCACCTGAGATGGAGGAGTAACTTTGCATTCTTTTACATTCGATGAACGATGTAGCTGTGCAGTGAAGTCAACAGCAACAGGATGCAATTCCTGCCTGTGCAGATGTAGACTGACCCGGTGCAGAAGTACAATTTGCAGAATACTGTAGCTTTGAAGTTGGATGAGTGCACAAAGATTCGCTCTAACTTACCTCTTCCTCCTCCCCCTCTGCTTCCTACGTGACCGTTTGAGCAGAGCAGAACACGTAGGTAGAAATGGAAACATAAATAGGCGCCAGGTTACAAGTGAAAAAATGCGATTCAAGCAGTCAAGTCTCCGCACGTCGGCTACAGATTTGTTGGGTGTCAAATATCTAGCGTTGAGTGGATCATTCTTTGTAAGGAACGTGGAATCTTTATGTAGAACATGGACCTTTGAACCATCTGTGGGTCGAAACCTACTGTTCTGAATGTGCAAGACTCACATACCTTCGAAGATTCATTCTTCGGGAGACCGGAGGCGGAGACGCCGAGAACCACAGCCCAGCGCGATCGCGAGACAGGATAGAAAACGAACTCCTGCTAATTTTTTCACAAAGATTGCATGCGACACCAAAGCGGAGGCCGAACTGGTAGAATTCGAGCGCGCGGTATGTGCCGATACAGATTATTTTTTTGGTCGGAGCCCCGAGCCTTGAACTGGGGATGTAAATAAATAGGTTGGTGTGCTGAAATTTGACGCCGCGTACGCGATTCTACATTCTTCAAGTGGACTGAGCTGCCGCATGAGTTTTGAAAGAGTAAGATAGAGGACCAGCACGCACTTGGAGGTGAAAAAAACTGATGGACCCACCAAGCGCGGAAAGCAAGAATATTTAGCGGCGGGCAGGCTCGGAGGTGAGACGACACTCCACCAGACTCGGACCAGGAGATCAGCGAAAATACTCAGCAAGGTAAGTTGCCTTTTGCCTTTGCGCTCAAGCGGGACGAGTCGCAACTTAGAGCCGTTAATGCATAAAGCGCATAGAGCATAGTCAAGATCGTAATGCAGAGAACGGACCAGATCTGGATGGGAAAATTTCAAGAATAGGGTTCGACAACTTGAGCTCTGAAGTCGCAAGTGAACGGAAGCCGGCTCGAGCCTGACGGTTCGCATGTAGCCAATACATAAGATAATTGCCGGTAAACGAGGGCTGAAGTGTGCGAACCCATATTCAAGTTCCTCGACCTGCCTCCGTCGTGGTTTGAAAGAAGAGGCAAGATGTGCCACGCAATCCTATCCCCATTAAGCTCACGTCTTGCCTTTTTCGTCCGACATATCTTCCTCGTCCTTTTCAGCCCGTGTCCCCACTTCCCGCCCATTGCTCTCTCTCTCACACAACTCAAACTTGATTCAGAACGAACTTGGACGAAAAGTAACGCAAAACGAATCCCCGCCATTGCCGATAAGCCTGTACACTCTTACATCTGTATCCGTATCTACCCATGTACTTTGCATTACAATGAGATAAAATCATATTCAGTCCGTGTGCGCTTACTTCAACGAGTCGCGCCAAGGAAGTGGGAAGGAAGACGTGGGAATTAGAAAGCAAAGCGGTCCCAGAGGGCGGCGCACTTTCATGGAATCTCCCCTCCTTCCGCTCGTGCGATGTATCTATAGCGAGGGAAGGGAGGGACGGAGCGATCGAAGAGCGGGTATATCTGTGGGGGCCATGCATCCCGTACGTCGATGCGAGGCAAGTCGCATAGGAGATGAAATCGAGTAAGTGACGGGTGATTCGGAGAGATGGAGAGAGACCGGTGCAGGTGCAGCACGCGCACGAAGGCGCTGGTCCTGGACGCGTGGGGTGGTGCCGACGGTATAACGGTAACGATGTCGAGTCGGGAGCCTGCGAGGTACGCGAGCCGCAAATATTTCGTGTCATTTGCCCGTCTCCTCCCCTGGCACCGTTGCCCGTTACAAATGATTCCTTCCCTCAACAAGCCGCACCATCGTCACCTCCCCATCCCCGAACACCGTCCGTCCCACCATTAACTCACTCGCGTGCAGGCGCAGCAGTGCACAAGATGGCGGTGGGGTTAGGTCTTGCTCGGGAGGAGAAGGAGGGAGGAGGGATGGATAGATATGCCTGCGCTCGGGGTGCGCGGCGCGAAGGAGGACGAGGGTGAAAGAGAAGCCGCGCTGGGTCGAATAGGAGGACGAGGGCAGGCACCATCAGAGTCGTCGCAGTATGGGGCAGTGCTCGTCCTTGCACCCGAGTGCGGGGTTCACTGCATATGCGGGCGCCCGCAGCGCAAGAAAGAGCATGCGGAGTACGGAACGCCGGCGCTGCAGAGAGAGCGGAGGTGAGGCAGGCGGAGAGTGGAATGTGATTGCTCTGTGCTGTGCGCAGGGTCAGTTAAAGTGCAAGATAAGAGGAGCAGCGAGAGGAGGGAGAAAATTAAGGAAGTGGAATGCAGACCAAGGGAGCAGGGACGAAAGGAAGGGCGGATAGATCTCTCAAGCAGAAAGAGCAAGCGGATATACAGGAACATGAAGAGGAAAAGAAACAGCAAGGAGAAAGGAAGGAGGGGAAGAGAGGAAACAACACGCACCAGCTCGGGACGCGCAGTAACTGCGTCTTTCGTCGTATCTTGCCCCTCTCCTCCTCTCCTCCTCTCCTCCCTCTCTCCTACCCTCCCCATTATAAGAACCGGAACATCAACGAGTCCCCTCCCCCTCAACCCACAGCGACGTCCGTCCTAGCCCTAATCAGCCCGGTCAAGCACGCGTGCAGGTGCGCAGCGGCGAGGAAAAGTGCGAGCCCGTCCAGGGAAGGAGGAAGAGTGGAAGAGGAGGAGAACGATGTTTGGGGCATGCGGCAGGGGCATGCTTGTCAACGTGCGACGCCAGTCCAACACGAGGAGTCGATGAGCCAGAGGTGAAGCAGATGTACCCGCTGACCAGGTCATCGCCCAGAAAGATACGCCTGAGGGCGGGGTTTGCTGCGACGGTGTACGCGTGTGCTGTGGGCGCGGGGAGGGGCATGCGGGGCGTCGCGAGGATGGGCGCCACAGCGAGGGCTCAGGGCGGTGGGGAGGGCGGGGTAGCCGGAGATAGGGGACATGAGTGTCGTCTTATTCTACGTGCAGCATGGTGAGACAACGAACAGGAAAAAAGGGGGAGGACACACGAGCTCGACACACAGAAACTGCGTCACCAGCGCATCGAGCAGGATGGTTGAGGTCGGTCACTGCGCCTTTGCCGATTGTGGGCATGCACAGCCGCGCAGACTCTGAGTTGCCGCTGCTAGGTCTTGACAGGTAGGTTACGTCGACCCTCTCCAGCATTCTGAACATGTCCGCGTCTTCTGGGCTCGATTTGGGCAGAACAAGCATGCGCACAGGGTGCGTGTGCGCAGCGTTTGGAGGACGGCCGCGGACTGGTACGGAGGGTGGAGGTCGTGGGTGTGGTAGAAGAGCGGGAGGGTGGAAGGTGGAAGGTGCAGGAGACGAGGAGGGGCACCATGAGGCTTTGTCTGCTTTCCGCTCCATGACGTACTTACTTGACGACTGAGGACTGAGTCCGGGAACACCGATGCGATGCCGGCATGCACGAGGATGTGCTCAAAGTTCTCCAGGGAATAGTGCGACGTTCTGGCTAATGAGCTCAACGGTAACTCGACAAAGCCCATTGCCACGGCAGCTCGACTCTTTAGTCGTTCTAACCGCTTTGCTCACGTTGAGCGCAAGACCTTGCGGGTGATTGCCGGAAGCTTCAGGCTCAAACATCGTCAAATGTGATGTGCTTTATCGTCGCTCTTTGGTTGTGATTCCATGATAAATGTGCTTCTGCCTTTGGAGATCCGCCCAGCTATTTAATATGTTGCTGCCTTTAAAACTAATGTCTCAAAAAATGCTGCTCAACTTGTTCAGGACTACTGTGCATCTGTAGGCATCTGTAACTTCGCGCGTTCGGCGGTGTAAGTTATTTCTTACTGCTGCTGGCCATGCTCATGCCCAAGATTCTTAACAAGCTTTGCAAACCTGAACTGCTTTGGGACTGAGATGCTATTGAACAGCAATATTCCAAAATAAGCGCCGCATGCTGTGAAATAGGCGCGCATTTGGACGTCGCACTGCAATCAACAGCCTCGTGGTCTGTCAACGCTTGCTCTTTCCCACCATGCCTCTCTTCGACTCCGCCTCTGGGCTCCAAATCACAGGCGGGACTTTTATCGACAATGCGGGGGACATAAACATCAATACCACGCAGCTTCAATGGCCTGGGCAAAACAGTGATCCACTACAGGCCCTTGAATTCGTCGCGGCTCAAGGCCCAAGTCATCAGCTGTCGGGAGTGGAGAGGAATGGCCGACAGGCTGGAGCTACGAGGAGGGGCCCATACGGTATGTTGCCAGTCCTTTTTAATTGTTCGGCCCCTGATGAGGTGGAAGATATTTCTCATCGCCCACAAATTCTGAGTTCTTCCCATCAACATGTGCCCGATGATGGATCCTGGGCCACGTCGGCTGCATCTATTTCGTCGTTATCAAATCCTCCCTCATTCCCATTCTCACACCTGGAACACAATTTTGATTTCTCGTCTTTCTTCGAGCTCCCAGCACCATAAACGGAAATGTCCCCAGTGCGCCAGACTCCACCATTGGATATCCTGAGCTATTCCAGGACTCAGTGAATTCTACAACCTTTGAATACCCATCCACCAATCCCGCACCAATGTCAGGCACTCACGGATATTACAGCCAGATTTTACCCTCTGAAAATCAGCCCACATTCGACCCGACATCGACTGCGCTTGTTCTAAATTCCGAGCCATCTGCGGAGATATTTTCGGAACAAACCCAACCCCGATTCGCTCCATCATTTCATCCTTCCAACACCACAGCAGATGTATCCTTTGATTTCTCACTTAACTCCGACTTCCTGGTGGGTTCGCTGGTGAACCTGTCCCTCTGGCAGCCAACATTGGAAGCAATACATTTTCTGTTGCTAGTATCAACCATACACCATGGGATGGTCTGCCTGGGCCAAAAACAAGCATCAGCGGTGGTACATTCATTGGCGGAAATGTGAACCATAACCAACATCAACATCATGGTGAACCAGGTGAGAGTCCATCTTGAAGGAGGAATCTTGTACTAACAGCAGTTCTGAAGGTCTGCATATCCTGTATCGTGCGGCAGCAGGTGATGCAACCCACGACTCAGAAGATAGATTTCCGCAGCCAAATGTCATCCTGAGACACGAAAAAAGATGCTTGATGTTCTCTGGAATTGGACATGTGGAATTGAACCTCCAACAACCCTAATCTTGGAGGATGATGAAAGTGAGGACGATGAAAGTGAGGATGATAGCTCCTCCTCGGACAAAAAGTCTAGTCCTATTGTTTGGTTGCACGGCCCTGCTGGCGCTGGGAAATCAGCTATTGCACAGTCTCTTTGCCAGAAGTTAGAGGAGGAAGGTCGCCTCGGAGCCAGCTTCTTCTTCAAACGGGGGCATCAATCTCGTGGGCATGCCAAACGATTCATTGCAACCATCGCATATCAGCTTGCCCTTCATCTTCCTGACTTCAATCACCACATCTCGCAGAGCATGGAAAGTGACCCCTCACTTGTTGACAAATCCCTTTCAATACAACTACAGAAGTTGATTGTCGAACCCTGTCAACAAAGTACTGCTCGCCCTTTGGTTGTCGTGATTGATGGCCTAGACGAGTGTGAAGACAAAAATATTCAACAAGAAATATTGCATTCCATTGGCCATGCTGTCACCAAACACCAATTTGGTCTTCAATTTCTTGTTGCCAGTAGACTCGAGCCTCACATTTATGAGATATTCACTGGTTCACTAAACAGGATCCATTGTCCCTTGAATGTCAACCAGTCATTCGAGGATGTCCGGAAATATCTGCTCGATGAATTTGCACGGATTCATCGAGAACACCATGCAACCATGGCCATGGTTCCATACCCTGGCCTTCACCAAAGATCATCCACAATCTTGTTGGAAATCCTCGGGATATTTCATCTATGCATCCACAATCATCAAATTCATTGACGATAAAAATTTCCGACCCACGGAGCATCTCGCGGTCATTACAGGAATGGCAGAACCCCGTTTTGGAGTGCCGTTTGCTGCCCTTGATCAGCTGTACAATCAAATCCTTGCTCAAGTTCCTGATCAGCCTCAACTTCTGAAAATTCTGAAGGTCATTGCCACTCGCCTTTCTGATGATGATCTTTCGTCAGTCACCTCCATTGAACAACTCCTTGAACTGGAGCCAGGGGATGTACCATTGGTGCTGCGAGGCCTGCGTTCTTTAGTCAAATTGCCAGAGGAGGATGATGAGGGCATATCCTTCCATCATGCTTCATTCGGTGATTTCCTGCAAGATCCAACACGGGCAGGAATATTTTATGTTGGCGGTTGTCAGCATCGAACAGATTTATCTCGCCATATTCTCAAGGCATTTTCATACAAGCATGATGATCCATCCCTTAACCGATGTGGTCATGTTGCTTGGTAAAATCATTACAATTGCAACAGACCAAATTCTGATGAGCAATCTTTGATTCTTAGGCAGCTTGACTTCTTGGCATTTGAATGTGTGGCTTCCTGCGAGCCCTCTTCAGACCTCATAACCCTGTTTCGCTCTTTGAATCCAGACTTCTTTTTTGACCTGCCCGAGAGCCCCGAACTGATCTCTATTGTATTGGATTGGTTGAAAGTATGTCTTGTCACACAGTCTGCAAACATCATCTTCATTTGAATTTGTTTTCAGAAAAGTCAGCCACTGGCCGAAGATCTAATTCAGCTCTGGGAAGAATACCAGTTCATGGTTGACTGTGAACAGAATTGGGAACAAAGCCGAGATCTCGAAGTTACCCAGTCAGATCGGAACCACTGCTGTCAAATTTTGTCACAGGCCTCCCCCTCACTTGTTAGAATTCTTCAAGCCATTAGATTCATTCTATTGCAGAGGGAAAACCATTGGGTCCTGTTTCAAATTCACTTCCTGTTGGATTTCCCGTGGGATGAGCTGAGAACGGCAATCTGTTCTCTATGCTCACTCATACGCAAGGAAGAGAAAGGGCTTGTCAGCAAATTGTTGATTGTAGCTTTGGATCCCACCCTCTTTCCAGTACCCTTTGACTTGATAATGTGGGACTCGGCTTGCGGCTCTCTGCATGTTATGCAGCAGATACTTAGGGGTGAACTGGACAAATCTATACTGTGAGTGTCCATATGCATTTGATTTACTGCCACCATGATTGTAATTTAGGTGGCGATTGGAGGGCTGGAGTTATTATCTGAGAGCGTGTCCACCCTCCCACAAGCTGTTACAGGATCTAGAGCCTATCTTAGAAGATTACCGGCATGAGTTTCGAAATGAATACCATAACATTGTGCAATGGCTGAAGGTGAGATCTTGACTGTTTTGGAGTGGGGATTCACTATTCATGCAAATTTTTTTAGACATTTCCTCAACCTCCACAGGAATTAATCAACTGTGTGGAACGGTATTTGGAAAATCCACTTCCGCAGTATCCTGACCTTTCCGATCACATCGATTATTGCGAGAACGAATGGAGAAAGTGGTACAGTATAGTGCCGCTCGGTGGATCACGACCCATCAATGGATCATTATTTTATTCAGAGCTATCCACACATTCTGAGCATAATTCCTCTTAATTACAACATTGTATATCCCATTTGCATCTCCAGAAAAAAAAATTGAGTACAGAAACCCATTGAGGCTTGATTGCGACGTGTTTCGATGTAAATCAGTCTGTGATTGAGCATCAATCAACTTTCCTTTTCGTCAATTATACCTCAATGGCTACAGGATTGGCTCCAAATTATTTTTCCTACGATAGAACACCTTCTTGGGTATAACTTTCCCCAAAGCAGCAAGGAAATCTGACCAAAATTGCGGCCACCAGATTTTGCTCAAGTCGATGCACGTGAAGAGCGTGACACTGGTTTGTTGACGCGTCAATCATCCCACCTCTGCTTCCTGTCATTCTGCCGTGCTCCGTCTAACGGCACCCAACACTTCCCATGGTCTCGCGCGCCAAATCAGAGCGCGTCAAAGGACATGCCAACAGTAGAAAGAAAGAGTTGACAGTGCGGGCGGCGGTGCACGAATACGAGCGGGAGCAAGCCAAACCACGGACCGTGCGAAGTTGTTCAAAGGGAAGGCACAATGCCTTTCTTCTGACGAGTTTTACCAGGCAGTCCAGGAGATTGAGGAGGGTAAGGTGGCGAAGGAGGTTGGAAGAGAAGCAAAGAAGGTGGCCAGGCAGCGGAAGAAGGAGTTGAGGGAGCAGGTCAATGGGGAGTGGGCTGCAATGAAGGAACAGCACGCTGCTGAGGTCGAAGCGTGGACAGAAGAGTGCACAAAACTGCTGCAGGCTGGCACAAGGAAGAAGGACCTGCCCCCGAAGCCCAAGCTGGGCAAAAAACCGCAGATTCCCGTCGTAGACGACGAGGATGACGACGTCGAGGAGGAGCCAGGTGATGACGAGGATGTGTGACAGCTTGATCCACGGAACGGAATTTGTGACATTTTGATCCTCACGCTCAATTCTTTTTCCTATCCACATTTTAATATGCTAGTAATTCTTATTCTACAGTAGTACGACTTGTTATACACTCTAGTATGTGCCCCATTAAATTGGGATTTTATTATGATCATGTGCGAGAGTTGCGAGCAAAACATCAAAGTGCTGATCCACCGAGCGGCACTATACTGTATGATTCAACGAAGAGATATCACGCTTGAAATAGGCCACTGTATATCGGGACAAATGTTATGAATGTGAATAGCTGTGTCCGACAGGATGCAAAGATGGATGGATGCCTACTCAGTCCACCTAGCCAAAGCGGCGAGCCATTCGTCTTTTAATGTAGAAGGAACACTTGGTCTGTTTATTGTAAATCAACTTGAGGTTAGCAGACATGACCGTTGAAACAATATGTCCACCCTGCAAGCCAGGCAGTTAGCGCATATACGGATACAGCAAGCAGCGACCCGCTCAGACTGCGACACAATCTCAGGATAATTATTTACTGAAACGACAACACCTAAATACCTCGACAACGAGAATGTGCCTGCTTCAAGGGTTTGATCCAATTTCGCATTGGTGCGGTTCTCAATGGAGCTGTGAATTGAGGTACCTCAATTCGAGAACTGCAAGCTGGATACATGAACATGAATCCCCAACGAATGATCAATAAAATAAAATAAAAAATCCACATGAGGCGGAGGAGTTCGAGGCCTGCCTTGTGTGTGAATTGGCTGAGGATATGTGTGCGACAGATGCGCCGAATGAGGTGACCAGGTTGTTTAATTCTGGGTACCAGTGGTGCGCAATGGCATTGAAGCTGTGAAGCAAATCATCACCCCGGGGATGCAGGACCGCAGAAATTAATTTACCCGTAATGGTCCCGCATTGTAATCCCTTCAGTGGAGCTTGAACCTGAATTGCAGAACAAGTAAAGATAGATTCCTGTCGAACAGCAATGGTATTCAAGTTGCCTGACTATCCCAACCACGCACTGGCAAATTTCATGTTTTGAATGACTTGTGCGTGGAGGGTTGAAGTGTGTAATTGCATCATAGTTCGCGGGGACGCCTCACGTCCGAGTTCTCTGCATGTTTCTGGTTCTGAACCTGGAACAAAATCATTTGTTCGTTTTCGGGAAGGAGAATCCATTCGAATACGTATGGCCCCGACCTTCAATTGTTTAAAAGCTTTTGCGGGGGAAACACCACGCAGGCGTTGAGCAGGGCATAGAAATAAATGGTGGTAAAAATCGGGGCCGAAAGCGGTCTGCGCGATTTCACCTTACAATTTAATTTCTTGGAGACTTTGTGAACTGTGAAGTGACCCACGCCATAGATATATGAGAGACCCAACTGAACTTATAGAGTCTGTTCCAGAGGCGCAAGCACAATTTTCAGACAGCCTGAGGGAAGACCTACAGTCGCCCGATCCAAGCACGAATGGAGGATTTGCAGACCAGTTTTAAATGGTTCTGTTTTCATTCTGTGCAGAGCATTGCATACCACAGAAGACCACAGAAGAGCAGGTGAAAGTTCCTTGACCCCGGCCCCGGGTGACCATTTTTGCTTGAAAGTCGAAGCATAGTCGTAATCCGGCAGCGGGGAGTCAAGACGAGAACACAGAGAGCAAAAGGGAGCAGCAGATTTTCATCGCTGCTCAAAAAATGCAGGAAGTGGGAGGGAGTGATCATGAGCGAGGCCGTGTGCGCCGACTCCGCGTTAAGCAGACGAGGGTTTACCCGCGGCGGTGATACTCACTCCGCGCCTACAAGCGAGCGGGAGAGAAAGGATACGGCACGATTCAAACCGCTCTACGAGGAGCGAAGCGACGGGCGAGAGAGTCAGTACAAGCTGCCTAAAAAATGTCGAAGAACGGGTGGGCGAGTGCGAGAACTAAGCAGAGGATGAGAGCTGGATCAAGATCAAGCAACGAAGTGGGTGTCTACTTCCGAGTAGTACGGGCTGATATAGTAGTGTCAAGGAAAAGTGGAAATTTGCATACATACTGAGATCATTGCAGGAGTAGCGCCGAGCGATAATATCAATCAAAATATCCCCAGTTCAATAAAGAGGGGCCTATAGCACGTAGATCGGCCCAGATATATTATATTCGCAATCAGCTGAGAGCTCAACGGCGGCAAAGACTGCGGCAGCGGGAAAGACACAGCATCGGTGGCATTCAGGTACATTTGAGCAGTTGAGGGGCCAGAGCGGACGCATGCAAGTGATAGAGTCCAAGCGAAGATTACGAGGGTGCGAGCGGAAGGCTCGAGGGCGGGAGATGGCCGCGGCGGCGGTAAAGGTAGAGACACGTTGTCATTCGGTGGTTCCGAGCCTGAAAGCCTTACAAACACTCGTCAAGTTGGGCGTCAGCGCAATCACAAGCTGGCCAGCGGACGGAGCGCGAGCCCGACCGGCGACAGCCCGCCGTGTTGTCGCGGTTTGAGGAGAGGCGCCGCACCAATTCTATCCCCATCGAGCTCGCCTCTTGCCTTTTTCGTCCCCTCTCTCCCTCAAGTACTTATTCAAAGGGAAAAAATCAAAGAAAAACGAATCCACGCATTACCATCCTTGGCTTTCTACAATACTTTACATCCGTATACTTATCTACCTACTTGTATTCAAAAAAAAAAAAAAAAGAGTCCGTGCGCTGTGTGCCTCCTCCCATTCCTCATCCCTCCATCCCCGACCTTCGTACCACTCGCTGGTCAAAGATCAAGTGGGAAGAGGGAGAGAAGAGCGGGAGAGGGAGGAGTGTGGAAAAGGAAGAGAGGAGGAGTAGCACGCTTTTATGTACAAACATGTCTAGGCGTGTGCGAGTGATAAAAAAACCGCGAGGAGAGAGAGGGAAGGAAAGGGAGGGAAAGACAATGGTCGATGCTGTGATAATATGTACATATGTGCACGAATTGGTGTGAGAGTGCGATGGTGTGGATGTGCGGCAGTTGGTGCGCGAAAGTCGTACGTAGATCTGCATGTCGGTCTAGATGAAGGCGGCGCGGCCGTATATTCGGTAATCGCGCGGTCGTGGGTGTGGGTGTCGCCGAGCCAAAAAAGACGGTGCGGTGGTGCTGGGCGTGGACATGGTGCCCATGCCAATGCCAATATGATAGTTTCTTCGCCAGGGTATATTTGTCGTTCTCGTACTCGTGTCTGTCATTATCTCCCACTCCGTCCTTCCTCCTCTCCTCCCCGCCCCTCAACAACTCCCAACAGTCGCCCTCCCTCTCCACCCGACCCCCATGTCGCCCAGCGCGACATCTGTCCCCGCGCATAGGAGCTCGGAGAGGCGCGCGCGGCGCCGTGCAGCGGAGAGGAAAAGCGCGGTGGGGAGGACGGGGCGTTTGCGCTCCAATGAGGAGGGGGAGGGGAGGGGGGAAGGAGGAAAGGGGAAGGGAAAGAGGAGCGGCGTTCGGGGGCGCGCGGGTGTGTGTGCTTGCCTGCTGGAGTCGAGGGGTCGCACGCGAAGCAGAGTTAAGAGTCGAAGTAGGAGTAGGAGTGGAGGAGGAAGAGGAAGGGGAGCCAAGGTCGTCCCCCAGACAAATCCGCCCAAGCGCAGGGTTCGTTGCGACGACGGCGTACACTGGCACCCACAGCGCGGGCAGGGGTGTGCGCAGGGTCGTGAGCGCGGGCGCCCGGCGGTGAGCGTCGAGAGCGCGGGATCGGCGGAGAGGGGAAGGTAAGCGTCATCGTATTCTACGCGCCCAGTTGGTTAGCGTCGTGGTGTGCTGCGCGCACCGTCAGTTACTTAATTACTATAAAGGGGAGAGGGGACGCACGAGCTCAGGACACGCAGTCATTGCATCCGCCAGTGCATCGAGCAGCGCGCGCGGGGCGGGCTGGTTGAGGTACGTCCCCGCACCTTTGCGGATCGTGAGCGCGCGCAGCCCGCGCAGGCTTTGAATGGCCGCTGCTAGGTCTTCGACGGCGCCCGAGTCCGAATTGGGGAGCGTCACATCGAGCACCTCCACTCTCTCGAGCATCTGGAAGACCTCGACGTCTTCTGCGCTTGGGCTTGCGGCACAAGGGTGCACACCAAACGCACGAGGAAGGGGCGCACGCGCAGCATTTGAAGCAGGGATGTGGACTGGTGAGGGGAGCGGAGAACGATCGCGTCAGAAGAGCGAGAGGGCGATGCGGTGGCAGGCGCGGGAGACGGGGTGTGGTGCAGTCTCTTGTCTGTTTTTTTTGCGGTTATCACTTGAAGAGTGCGCCGAGGATGACGGCACTTGAGTGCCACGGAGCGCGATGACGCGGTGACGCAGGATTAACTACGGCATGTGCGAGGACGCGCTCGAAGAGTTCTTGAGGGAACAAGGTCATGGTCCAAAAGTGGTCGACTAATAAAAGATGGAAAGAGTCGCCGGCAGAGCAAGAAATAATGATCGCCGGAAGGCTGCAGCTCAAACATGAACAACTTTCACTTGTCTTCTTCCCTCCAATCTTTCCAGCGGTCTTGCAACGTCGACAACTTTAGTCCTCAATTCTTGCCCAACCATTTTCCGCAAGAAACGGGGTACATACAAGCAACATACAGGTGCTCTTGGACTTGAGACCGATATGCGGTCTGCTTCAAACTGAAAATTCACACCCGTGAGGTTGCCAACTTTTCAGTCTACGAGCCAAGTTTCATGACGAGGTATATGCTCTCCACTTTCCGCTGTTCGGTCTCCCAGTAAGTTATCATCATCATGAATCCAGCACTTATCAGAAGACGCCGATGTTTCCATTTTTTTTCATACTATTTGGTCGCGGGTGCAACCATACTCTGGCAACTCTGGTTGAATTCGCCTACTCGACATCTGGTACGCTATCGACCATTCACTCAAGGAGCAGCCCAGCGTCATTCATCATCAAGGTACATTGTCTGAGCTCCGAGAAACTTGTCAGGGACTCGAGCTTCTTTCCATCCGCTTTCCAGCCATCGAGGTCAACCACCTGCGACACATGGCAACGATTCTGGCCCTCCTCCGAGCATTTTATGCGAGAAGTTAACTGCTCATCAATCATATCTACCGATACATCTCTGGATCTTGCGCTGGGTGCTTTTAGCGAAATCCTAGCAGAACGGCGTGCATCTATGTATGTACCACTGCTGAATGTCATATTTTTTATTTCCCTTCCATTGTGAAGGCGCGTCCGAGGCGGTTGAGTTGCAGAATAGGATAAGTCCTTTGACTTTCCACTGTGTACTCAGATTCGGCGCGAGCCTACCATTGTCACACCAAACCAGGTTTAACATTTGGCATTTCACGAGCACTGAATGCAACACCCGTGAGTATTTCCAGAGTAAATCAGACCATCCAATGCATGAACGCATTACTTGTAATTCTACAACTTTCAGAGCTAGTCTATGAGTATTTCAACCATCGAAAAAGGGCAGAGAGGAAATTCAACCGAAGTTCACGTGTTTTGGGTTGAATTTTGTACGGTGGGTCTAAGGTCGCGATTGCGACATCGAACCTTTCTAAGTTTCTCTGGGTGGTCTGCATTGATCTCGGCGTTTTGAAATGGTAGCAAAAATTTACAGGGCGATTTGATCATTTAAATTATCCATGCCGGCCCTGGCTTGAAAGTCAAACATTTCAGTCGCCAACCTTCAAGGAATCAAGTAAGTGAACCTGTGTACTGTTCCTGAATTTTTACCCAGGAGCTTGTAGGCATTCATGCTGAACGTGTCCAGGCTCTAATTTTTTTTTTAACCTCTCACTCGAGTTCTCTGTGGGTCGAACACGCAGGTTGATTGAACGCGTCTCAACACATGAATTCCTTCTATCGGACTAACTGCAGCGCATATATTCAGGAAGTCAGAATTGTATGGCTTGGGGATTCCCACCAGAGATATTCTAACTCACTTACATACTTCTGCTGAGACCCACAATAATAGGACATGAGCAAGTTCGATTTCAGGCATAGCGAGCTCGCAAATTGACCTTAGCCGTGTGTTTTCTGCGTCGCGTGCCTAACAAAAAATAAGCTCAGCAAACACCTAAAGAAAATTGGGTCGTACATACGTGCCGAATGGGATTCGCTCCGTGCTCGATCCGCGCAATTCCGTATTATTCAAGATGGTGTAGCTCCAGATTGAAGTCGGGAACAGCGATGCAGATGCAGAATTGATATCCTGCACAACAACGGAAGGAAGCCGGCGGGCTCAGGCACAAGGAGAAACTAGCACCGGTCTTCGTTTAAATTTGGCTGTTGCGTTCTTCATTTCAACTGCATAAACATAAATTCGCGGCGAGCGAGCGATAAAAAATATAAATACACACCAGGCGGAGATTTCCGTGCATTCATTCGATGGAAGATATAGCTGTGTGATCTCACCTGTGCAGATATTGCCCCGGTGCAATCTTCTCGGGGTCTGTTGCGTTGATTTTGGATTAGTGGACGAAGATTGAATGACTTACTTGCATCCACTGACAGACAAGGTTAAGTCTCCACGGCCGTTTGAGCAGAGCAGAACACGTAGGTAGAAATGGAAACACAGTCGTGCTAAATAGCTGCCAGATTCCAAGCGGAAAAATGCGATTAAAGTAGCAGTCAAGTCCTCGTACGCCGGCTACAGATTTTTCGGTGGATGTCAAACGTCTAGCGTTGATCAAATGAATTATACTGTACTTTGTGAGGAACGTAAAATTTTTAGATTTTTGAACTGTTGAACGTACAAGCCTTGAATCATCTCCTGTCGTCAAAACGTGCTGCTCTGAACGTACAATGCTCACATACCCTTGATAAATCCTTCTTGTGGAAACCACAAGCGGAGACACCCAGAGCCACAGCGCAGCGCGATCGCGAGACAGGCTATAGAAAATCAAGTCCCGCGCTAAGCTTTCTCACAAACCCTGCATGCAACACCAAAGCGGAGGCCGAACTGGTGGAATTCGAGCGCGGGGTATGTGCGTATGTACAGGCGGATTATTTTTTTGGTCGGCACCCGAGCCTTGAACTTGGAATTTAAATAAATAGGTTGGTGTGCTGAAATTTGACGCCATGTCTGCGATTAAAGCGGCCTACATTCTTAGTGGATTCGGCCGCCGCATGGGTTTTGCAAGAGTAACAGTAAATAGGTGAAAGGACCAGCGCGGACTTGAAGGTGAAAAAAAAATCAATGGACCTACCAAGCACGGAAACATTTAGCAGTGGGCAGGCTCGGAGGTGAGATGACACTTCCAGCAGACTCGGGCCACGAGACGATTGTGAAAGTACCCAGCAAGGCAAGCCACCTTTCTCCTAGCGGGGTGCGTTCAAGCGGAATGAATCACTACTCAGAACCGTCGCTCCAAAGAGCGCAAAAAAGATTGTAATGCAGAGAGCAGAGCAGAACTGGATAGGAAAAATTCAAGAATAGGGTTCGACAGCTTGAGCTCTGAAGTCATAAGTGAACGGAAGCCGGCTCGAGCCCGTGCAACCAATACCCGAGCGAGTTCCTGGTGAACGAAGCCTGAAGTGCGCGAGCCCACTCTCGAACTCCTCCGTCGTGGTTTGAAAGAAGGGAAGTGTCACGCTATCCTATCCCCATCAAGCTCACGTCTTGCCTTTTTCGTCCTACCTTGCCCTTCCCGCCCATCGCACTCTCTCTCACTCTCAACTCAAACTCAATTCAGAACGAACTCGGACGAAAAGAAAGCAACGCAAATGAATCCCTGCATTCCCAATAAGCCTCCACCGTCTAAGTACTTTACATCTGTACTCGTAGGTACGGCCGACTTGCGATATGAGATGAATCGAAAAAAAAGTCTGTGTGCGCTGTGTCCCACCTCCTTCAATGAGCCGTGCCGAGGCAGCGGGAAGGAAGAGGTGGGAATGAGGAAGGCAAAGCGATGCACTTTTATATACAATCTCCCGATGCAGCGCTAGTGAGGATGGGAGGGAGGGAAGGGAGGGACGGAGGGAGGGGCGGTCTATCCTTGGGACTATGTAACCCGTACGTCGATGCGAGGCGAGTTGCAGAAGAAAATACAGGGTATATGCATTCGGGAGCCTGCGCGGCAAGCCACGGATATTTTGGTGTCGTTTTGCGCTTCGGTTTCGTCTCCTCCCCTCGCATCCTTGCCCGTTATAGATCCTCCCCTCCCTAAACAAGCCACACCATCGTCACCGCCCCCTCCTCGAATACCGTCCGTCGCTGCCCTCCTTGGCTCACGTTCTTGCCAGCGCAGCTGTGAGCAAGATGGTGGTGGGCTTGGGTCTTGGCCGAGAGGGGTGTGCACGGTGCACTGGGGGCGCACAGAGCGAAGGAGGACGACGGTGAAAGAGACAGGGAGGAAGCCGCGCTCGGGGTGAAGGAGGCAAAGTCCCGGACGAGGGTAGGCAGCCCTCGTAGTCGTAGTATGGCACACCGCTCGTCCCTGCGCCTGAGCGCGGGGTTGGCTGCGACCACAGCATACGCGGGCACCCGCGGTGTGAGGAGGAGCGTGCGGAGTATCGGAACGCCGGCACCGTGGTGAGAGCGGAGGTGAGGCAGGCGGAGAGTGGAATGTGATTAATTTGTGCTGTGCGCGGGGTCAGTTAAAGTGCAAGATGAGAGGAGCAGTGAGATGAAGAGGAAGGGAAGAAACAGCAAGGAGAAGATAAGGAAGGGAAGAGAGGGGAAGAGGAAACGACACGCACCAGCTTGGGACATGCAGTAGCTGCATCTTTCGTCGTATCTCGCCCCTCTCCTCCTCTCCTCCCTCTCCCCTACCCTCCCCATTATAAGAACCGGAACATCAACGAGTCCCTCCCCCTCAACCGACAGCGATGTCCGTCCCAGCCCTAATCAGCCCGGTCAAGCACGCGTGCGGGCGCGCAGCGGCGAGGAAAAGGGCGAGACCGTCTGGGGAAGGAGGAAGAGTGGAGGGATAGGAGGAACGAAATTCGGGCGCACGGCAGGGGGGCGTGCGACGTCCCAGTCCGACACGAGGAGTCAACAAGCCGGAGGCGGTCGAAGTAGAAGATGTGCCCGCTGACCAGGTCATCGCCCAAAATACACCGGAGGGCACGGTTGGCCGCGATAACGGTGTATGTGGGCGCCTACAGCATGTGACGCTGTGTAGAGGTCGTGAGTGCCGGCGCTGCTACGAGGGCGGTGGAGGGTGGAGAGCGCAGGGCTGCCGGAGTTGAGCATCATCTTATTCTACGCGCAGCACGGTGAGATAACGACAAGGGAAAGGGGGAGAGGGGACTCACGAGCTCGACATGCAGTAACTGCGTCCACCAGCGCATCGAGCAGGCTGGCTGAGTGCCTTTGCGGAGTGTGAGTGTGCATAGCCCGCGCAGACTTTGAATTGCCACCGCAAGGTCTTAACTGGTAGGTCGCGTTGCACACCCTCTCCATCCGGACCATGTCTGCATCGTCTGCGCTCGAATTGGGCAGAACGAGCGTGTGCACTGAATACGCGAGGAAGGCGTGCGCGCAGCGGTTGGAGCATGGCCACGGACTGGTACCAGGAGTGGAGGACGAGGGTGTGGTAGAAGAGCGGGGCTGGTGCAATGAAGGTGCAGTAGACGAGGAGGGGCGTCGTGAGGCCTTGTCCGCTTTCCGCTCCATGATGTACTCTGAGTACTGAGTACTGAGGGTCCGGGAACGCCGATGCGTCATCGGATGTGTGACTACGGCATGCGCGTGTAATGAGTACGTGCCACGGTGGAGAGCGGTGAGCCTGGCAGTTCGACTGTTGAGCCATTCCAACTTGACGATACAGTTTCACATGCGTACCTGATTGCCGGAAGCTTCAGGCTCAAACATCGACAAATGTGCTTTCTCGTCCCTCTTTGGTTGTGATTCCATGATAAATGTGCTTCCGCCTTTGGAGATCTTTCCAACTATTTAATATGTTGCTGCCTTTAAAACTAATGTCTTAAAAAAATGCCGCTCAACTTGTTCAGGACTACTGTGCATCTGTAACGTCACTTAGCTTGTGTTCGGCGCTGTAACTTAGTATTTCTTGCTGCTGCTGGTCGCGCTCAATCGCGCTCATGCCCAAGATTCTTGACAAGCTTTGCAAACTTGAACCGCTTTGGGACGGAGATGCTATTGAACAGCAATATTCTAAAATAAGCGCCGCATGCTGTGAAATAGGCGCGCATTTGGACGTTGCACTGCAATCAACAGCCTCATGGTCTGTTAACGCTTGCTCTTTCCCTCCATGCCTCTCTTCGACTCTGCCTCTGGGCTCCAAATCACGGGCGGGACTTTTATTGACAATGCGGGGGACATCAATATACATACCACGCAGCTTCAATGGCCTGGGCAAAGCAGTGATCCGCTACAGGCACTTGAATTTGTCGCGGCTCAAGGCCCGAGTCGTGAGTTGTTGGGAGTGGAGAGGAATGGCCGACAGGATGGAGCTGCGAGGAGGCTCCCGTATGGTATGTTGCCCATCCTTTGTAATTATTTGCTGCCTGATCAAGTCGAAGATGTTTCTCATCGACCACAAATTCTGAATTCTTCGCAGAACTTGTCTCATCAGGTCCGCGATGATGGATCCTGGTCAACTTCCGCCACATCTGTGTCTTCATTATCAAATCCTCCCTTATTCTCATTCTCACACCCAGAACACAATTTTGATTTTGATTTCTTGTCCTTCTTCGAGTCTCCGAGCACCATAAACGGGAATTTTCCCAGTGCTCCAGACTCCACTATTGGATATCCCGAGCTGTTCCCTGACTCATTGACTTCTACGGCCTTGGAATATCCATCCACCAATCCCGCACCAATGTCGGGCACTCGGAGCTATTACGGCCAGATTTTTCCCTCGGATAATCAGCCCATATTCGAACCGACATCGACCGCACTTGTTTTAAGTTCCGTCTCATCTGCAGAGATATTTTCGGAACAAACCCAACCCTGCTTTGCTCCATCGTTTCATCCTTCCAACACCACAGCAGATGTATCCTTTGATTTCTCACTTAACTCCAACTTCTTTGCCAGTTCATTCGGTGAATCTACCCCTCCTGCGGCCAACATCGGAAGCAGTACATTTTCAGTTCCTAGTATCAACCATACACCATGGGATGGCCTGCCTGGGCCAAAAACAAGCATCAGTGGTGGTACATTCATTGCCGGGAATGTGAACAATAACAATATTGAACATCATGGTGAAGCAGGTGAGTTGTGACCCTTGAAAGGGGGAATACACAATACACTGTACTGACAGAATTTCCTAAGGCCTGCATATTCTGCATCGGGCAATAGCTGGCGATGCTTTCCATAATTCAGCAGAGAGATTTCCACAGCCAAAATGCCATCCCGAGACACGGACAGAGATGCTCGAGAACCTCTGGAATTGGACACATGGAAATTATTCTTTCAGCGATGGCCTTGGCTTCAAGTCGGAGACTGCGAGTAAAATTACCTGGTTGTACGGCCCTGCAGGTGCCGGGAAATCAGCCATTGCCCAGTCTTTATGTCAGAAGCTTGAGGCAGAAGGTTGCTTTGGAGGAGCCTTCTTCTTCAAACGTAGAGATTCTTCCCGCGGGAATGGGAACAAGCTGTTCTCTACTCTCGCATATCAGCTCTGCCGATGTCAACCCGAATTGAAACGTGCCATCTGTCAGGTGGTGGAAGATGATCCTTCCATCACTGACTACTCTCTCTCCATCCAGCTTCAGCAGCTTATTGTCGAGCCTTGTCGGCAAAATGTGCATGGCCATACACTAACCATCGTTGTCGATGGACTGGATGAATGTGATGGCCAAGGTATTCAGCAAGAAATATTACAGTCCATTGGAAGTGTCATGCATGACAGCTCTCTTCCTCTCAGATTTCTCATTGCCAGTAGACCTGAGCCTCACATTCACGAGATATTCACTTGGTCATTAAACAGGATCCATTGTCCCTTGAATGTCAACCAGTCATTTGAAGATGTCCGAAAATATCTACTTGATGAATTTGCCCGGATTCATCGAGAACACCGTGCAACCATGGCCAGGGTCCCCCACCCTTGGCCCTCCGTAAATATCATTGACAAACTTGTTGAAAAATCCTCGGGCTATTTCATCTATGCTTCCACAGTCATTAAATTCATTGATGACAAAAATTTCCGTCCCACTGAACGTCTCGCGGTCATTACGGGAATGGCAGAACCTCGCTTTGGAGTGCTGTTTGCTGCTCTTGATCAGCTGTACACTCAAGTTCTTGCTCAAGTCCCTGATCAGCCTCAACTTCTGAAAATTCTGAAGGTCATTACCACTGACCTTTCTTACTCTTACAAGCCTGTGTCAGCCATCTCAATTGAACAACTCCTTGAGCTTGAACCAGGGGAGGTGCAATTGGTGATGCGATGCCTGCATTCTGTAGTTGGATTGCCGGAGGACAACAATTGGGGCATATCCATCCATCATGCTTCCTTCCGTGATTTCCTGCAAGATCCAGCACGGGCAGGAATCTTCTATATCGGTGGTTGTCAGCACCAAACAGATCTATCTCGCCATATTCTCAAGGTGTTTTCATACAAGTATTCGGATCCATTCCTTAACCAATGCAGACATGTCTCTCGGTAACTTATTATAATTGAAACAGACTAAATTCTAAACAAACTTTGATTTAGGGACCTTGACTTGTCGGTGGCATTCAAATATGTGACTTCCTCCAGGCCCTCTTCAGACCTTGTAACCATGCTTCGCTTGTTCAATCCAGATTTCTTGTTTGAACAGGCTGAGGACAGCAGTGAAGTGATCTCTATTGTGTTGGATTGGTTGAAGGTATGTCTGTCACACTGTCCACAAACATCATTGTCATTTGAATTTGTTTTCAGAAAGGTCAGCCACTGGCTGAAGATCTGATCCAGCTCTGGGAAGACTACCAGTTCATGTATTACTGTGAACAGATATGGTATCGAGGCAGAGAACTCGATGTTACCTGGGCAGATCGGAACTACTGCCACCAGATTTTGTCGCAGACTTCTCCCTCACTCATTAGAATTCTTCACACCATCAGATTCATGCAGGAGGACAGTTTGTGGGTCCTGTTTGAAATTCACTTCCTGTTGGATTTCTCATGGGACGAGCTAAGAACGGCAATCTGTTCTCTACGCTCATTCATATGCGATGAAGAGGAAGAACTTCTCGCCGAACTGTCGATTGTGGCATTGGATCCCACCCTCTTTCCGGTGCTGTTTGACTTGACAGTGTGGGAATTGGCTTGCGGCTCTCTGCGCGTTATCCAACGGATATTCAGGGGTGAGCTGGACAAACATATAATGTAAGTGTCCAGATGCTTTAAATACTGCCATCATGACTATAATCCAGATGGCGATCGGAAAGATGGAGTCGTTATCTGAGAGCGTGTCCACCCTCCCACAAGTTGTTACAGCATCTAGAGCCTGTCTTAGAAGATTACCAGGATGATTTTGAAGACGAATACCACAACATCGTGCGATGGCTGAAGGTGAGATCTTGATTTTTTGGAGTGGGGATTTATTCATGCATACAATTTTTCCTAGACCTTTCCTCAACCTCCACAGGAATTAATCAGCCGTGTGGAAGGGTATTTGGAGAAAGTGCTTTCGAAACGTCATGACCCTTCCGCTGAAATCATCTATTTCGAGAAAGAATGGAGAAGATGGTATGATTCAATAGAGAAATATCACCCTTGAAATAGCAGTGTTTGGGCCTTAGTATGTCGGTAAAATTGTCATGAAATTGAATAGCAGTGTGCAACCATCATGAGACAGGCAGATGGATGGTCTCACTCAGTCCACCAATTCACCAGCAAAGCGACAAGTCATTGTGTCTTGCACCATGAAGTGGGCACTTGGACTGCTTGCTGTGACTTGAATTGAAAGTATCCAACAAAATCATTGAAGCAATGTATCTGACTATATAAGCTAGTCAATTAGTGCATATACGGACGTCGACACACAGCAACCAGTGACCCGCTCAGACTGCGACACGATCAGACACTGAATCCACAATGCCCAATACATCAACAACGAGAACGCACCTACTTCAGGGGTTTGATGCACTCCGCGTTGATTAATTCACTGTGATGCTCAACGGAGCTATGAATTCAGAATTGAGATCGAGAACAACAAGCTGTACATCCTATATAAACATAAATTCTCAACAGATGAGCAATTAAAAAATACCGGTACATACCGGGCGGAGGAGTTCGAGGCGATATATTTGTGCGACGGAATATCCCGGGTTCTTTGATTCGAGGTGATGTGCAACACGTTGCAGCTTTGCAGCAAGTCACCAACATCGGGGATGCAGGGCTGCAGAAATTAAATTTATCCGGGATTGCAATCCCTGCGACGCAACTTGAACCTGAATTGCAGAACGAAGTTAGACAAGTAAAGATGTATTCCTGTAACAGCAATGGCATTCAAGTTGCCCGACTATCCCAACCACGCACCGCCAAATTTCTTGTTTTGAATGACTTGTGCGTGGAGTGTTGAAGTGTGTAATTGCATCATAATTCGCCCGGATGCCTTACGTCGAGTTCTCTGCATGTTTCTAGCTCTGAACCTGGAACAAAATTATTCGTTCGTTTTCGGGAAGGAGAATCCATTCGAATACGTACAGCCCCGACCTTCAATAATGTTCAAAGGTTTTTGCGGGGGAAACACCACGCAGGCGCTGAGCGGAGCATCGAAATAAATGGTGGTAAAAATCGGGGCCGAAAGCAGTCTGCGCGAATTCACCTTACAATTTAATTTCTTGGAGACTTTGCGAACTGTAAAGTGACCCACACCATAGATATGTAAGAGACCCAGCTGAGTTTATAGTGTCTGTTTCAGAGGCGCATTGAGATGCACAATTTTCAGACAGCCTGAGGGCAGATCTACAGTCGCGCGAGCCAAGCACGGGTGAAGAACTCGCAGGCCGGTTCTAAATGGTTCTCAATTTCATTCTGTGCAGAGCATTGCATACCACACCGGAGCAAGGGAAAGTTCAGCCTTGTTGACCCCGGCCCCGGGTGACCATTTTCGCTTGAAAGTTGAAGTAATAAGTATAGCCTTAATCCGGCAGCGGGGAAGAGTAAAGACGAGAATACAGAGAGCAAAAGGGAGCAGCAGATTTTCATCGCTGCTCACAAAATGCAGGAAGTGAGAGTGAGTGATCATGAGCGAGGCCGTGTGTGCCAACTCCGCGTTAAGCGGACGAATGTTTACTCGCGGCGGTGATACGCTCACTCCGTGCCTACAAGCGAGCAGGAGAGAATTTAAAAGAATACGGCACGATTCAAGCCGCTCTTGGAGGAAGTGCGAAGCAACAGGGGCGAGAGAGCCAGCACAAGCCTGCTCAAGAACTGCGAAATACGGGCAGGCGAATGCGAGAACTAAGGGGAGGACGAGAGCTGGATTAAGAACAAGCGACGAAGTGCGTGTCTATTTCCGAGGTAGTACGGGCTGATATAGTAGGGTCAAGGAAAAGTGGAAATTTGCATCCTAAGATCATTCCAGGAGTAAGTAGTGCCAAGGGACACCATCAACCAAAATATCCACAGTTCAATAGAGATGGGCCTGTAGCACGTAGATCGACCCAGATATATTCACAATAAGCTTCAAAACACTGCAGCGGGAAAGGCACGGCGAGCATCGGGGCACATTTGAGAAAATGAGTGGCCAAATCAGATGCATATGTGTGATAGATAGAGCTCAAGCGAAGATTATGAGGGTGCGAGCGGAAGGCTTGAGGGCGGGAGATGGCCGCGGCGGCGATGAAGATAAAGACGCGTTGTCGCTTGGTTAGGAAAGCTTTGCAAACATCGTATGACACTCGTCAAGTTGGGTGTCAGACGGTCAGCGTCATAATAAGCGGACCAGCGGACGGAACGAGCCCGACCGGTGACAGCCCGCCGTGTTGGCGTGGTTTGAAGAGAAAGAGGCGCATCAGTCACCCCGTCACGCACCTCTTGCCTTTTTCGTCTTACCTCCCTATCTCAAGCACTTATTCTTTCATTCATTCAAAAAGGCAAAGGAATCCACGCATTACCATCTTTAGGCTTTCTACAATACTTTACATCCGTATTCGTATACTTATCTATGTACCAATAACAATAATAAAAACCAAAAATAATAAGCGAGTCCGTGCGTTGTGTGCCTCTATCCTCTATCCGCCTAAGTACTATCCCCCGGCGTTCAAAGAGCGATGAGGAAGAGGGAAAGGAGGGAGGGCGAGGAAAAGAGGAGGGTGGCGCGCTTTTATGTACAGGCATGTCTAGGCGTGTGGGTCATTACTCTTGTATGTGTATCTGGGTCGTACGAGGCCGAGTCCGTGTGAAGGATAATAGAGATTGCGAGGAAAGGGAAACGGAGAAGGGAGCGAGGTCGACGTCGATGCTACAGTATGTAGTATGTGCGCGAATCGGTGGGGGTGCGAGAGCGCGAGGTAGTCGAGGCGGTCGCATGCATGTATGTCGGTGTCGTGGGTGTGGGTGTCGCCGTGCCAAAAAGACGGTGCGACGGTGCTGGGTGTGGATGTGGTGCCAATATCAATGCCAATATGATATCTTGGTTCTTCATGAGGGTATATGCATATGGATATGCGTTCGTCGTGTCTGTGTCCGTGTCGTTCTCTTCCTCTCCAGCCTCTCCTCACCATCCTCTCCTCCCCTCCCATTTAAAAACGCGCGCGCATCAACAGCTCCCCACCGTAGCCGCCCACCCCCTCCGCCCCACTCCGCCAGCGGCGATGTCCGTCCCCGCGCGGACGAGCTCGGAGAGGCGCGCGGCGGCAAGGAACAGGGCGGTGGGAAGGATGGGGTGTTTCCGCTCGAGGGAAGAGGAAGGGAAAGAGCCGCGGCATGGTGGCGGCGCAGGCTTGCCTGCTGGAGTTGACGGGTCGCACGCAGTCGAAGTAGAAGCAGAGGTAGGAGTCGAAGTAGGAGTAGGAGTGGAGGAGGAAGAGGAAGGGGAGCCAAGGTCGTCCCCCAGACAAATCCGCCCAAGTGCAGGGACGGCGTACGCGGGCGCCTACAGCGCGGGAGGGGTTTGCGCCGCGGCGAGGGCGGCGGTGAACGTCGAGAGCGCGGGGTCGCCGGAGAGGGGGGATGTGAGCGTCATCGTATCCTACGCGCCCAGTTGGTCAGTGTCGTGATATGCTGCGCGCATCGTCAGTTATCTAATTACTATAAAGGACAGAGGGAGGGGACGCACGAGCTCAGGACACGTCGTCACCGCATCCGCCAGCGCATCGAGCAGCGCGTGCGGGGCGGGCTGATTGAGGTAGGTCCCCGCGCCTTTGCGGGTCGTGAGCGCGCAGGCCCTGTAGGCTCTTCTGCGCTCGGGCTGGAGTGTGTATACCAAACGCACAAGGAGTGGGGCGCACGCAGCGTTTGGAGGAGGGCCGTGGACTGGTGCGGGGTGCGGAGGACGAGATTGCGTCAGAAGAGTGGGAGGGCGATGTGGTGGCAGGCACGGGAGACGGGGTGCGGTGCAGTCTCTTGTCTGCTTTTTGCTACGATTATCACCTGAAGAGTGCGCCGAGGATGACGGTGCTTGAGTGCCACGAAGCGCGAGGGTGTGGTGATGCGGGAGTGACTACGGCATGCACAAGGACGCGCTTGAGGAACTCTTGAGGGAACAAGGCCATGGTCGTAAAGTAGTCGACTGATGAAAGGTGAAAAGAGTCGCCGGTAGAGCAAGAGAATGATCGCCGGAAGGCTGAGGCTCAAACATGGACAAATTTTATCTGTCTTCCCTCCAACTCCAATCTTTCCAGCGGTCTTGCAACGTTAACAAATTTGGTCCTCAATTCTTGACCAACCCTTTTCCGCAACAAATGGGGTACATACAAGCAACATACAAGTGCTCTTAGACTTGAGACCGATATGCTAGCTGTTTCAAGCTGAAAATTCACCGTCCGTGAGGTTGCCAAGTTTCAATCTACGAGCCAAGTTTCATGAAGAGGTATATGCTCTTCAATTTCCGGCTGCTCAGTCTCCCAGTAAGTTATCATGAATGCAGCACTTATCAGAACATGCCTTTGAGATTTCCGTTTTTTTTTTCTCACTCGGTCGCGGGTGCAACCACACTCTGGCAACTCTGGTTGAATTTGCCTATTCGACAACCGGTACGCTATCGACCATTCACTCAAGGAGCAGCCTAGCATCATTAATCATCAAAAGGTAGATCATCTGAGCTTCGAGAAACTTGTCAGAGACTCAACCTTCTTTCCATCTGCCGTCTGGCCATCGAGTCCAATCACCTGCGACAAATAGTATTAGCAACCTACTATTTCTAGCGCTCCTCCGAGCGGTTTATGGACCAACTAACATCAAATCATATCTACTGATGCACCTCTTGTGCTGTGTACTTCGATTCAGGGAATCCTAGTAGGCCAGAACCGCATGTAATGCACCACGACAGAATGGAATATTCACTTCCATTGCGGAGGCGTGTCCAAGGGGGCTGAGTCCCATTCCCTTTGACTTTCCATGGACTCAGATTCGGTGCGTAACTACCATTGTCACACCAAACCAAACGGTTAACATTTGACATTTCACGAGCACTGAATGCAACACCTGTAAGTATTTCCAGATTACAGCTATTTGCGGAACTTAGGGCGCGGATCATTTTTTTTCTAAAAATTGATGTTTTCACTAATACCCCTCTACCGAGCTCAGTTTTCATCCAATTGCCTTGAAACCTGGACGAATCGTTTTGGAATGTCATTGTGCAGTACGTAGGACCCTTCAATGAGGGCGAATATTATTTGTTACTGTTTGGTTCAAAATCCTGGAACTTTTCAATATGATCCCTGTATCCTTTTAACAAGTGGCCTTGAGGCTCCTGGGCTCAAATTAGACCATATTAAGCATAATACACAGTGCTTAGGGTAGTTTGGATCATCATTGGACAGTGGAAACTGGTGAAACAAGCTCAGAAATTACGGGTATCTTGTGATCTATATTTCACGGCCTCACTACTTATCCCGAATATCATCCACTGCTTGACAAACTATCCAGCGCACTGTAGGACATCCTCAAGATACCTGTACCCGAGCTCCAGCACCTTCAGAGGCCTTCTGCACTGCACAGAAGGATCATATCAAAAAGTCCCAGGATTCTGGACCAAATAGTAACAAATAGTACTCGCCTTCATTGAAAGGTCCTAAACACTGTAAAATGACATTCCGAATCGATTTGTTCAGGTTTCAAGGCAATCGGATGAAAACTGAGCTCAGTAGAGGGGTATTAGTGAAAACATCAATTTTTAGAAAAAAAATGATCCGCGCCCTAAGTTCCGCAAATAGCTGTAAATCAGAACATCCGATCTATGAACGCATTACTTGTAAGTCTACAATTTTCAGAGCCAGTCCATGAGCATTTCAACCATCCAAAAAGGGCAGAGAGAAAATTCAACCAAAATCGCGTGTTTTGGGTTGAATTTTGTATGGTGGGTCTAAGATCGCAATTGCGACATTGAACCTTTCTAAGCTTCTTTGGGTGGTCTGAATTGTTTCGCAATGATCAAGAAATGGTAGCATTTTACAGGGCGATTTGATCATTTTAATTATCCATGCCAGCTGCAGTGGCTTGAAATTCCAACGTTTCAATCGCCAACCTTCAAGGAATCAAGTAGGTGAACCTGTGTACGATTCCTAAATTTTTCAGTGACCTTGCAGGCATTCATGCCGAACGAGTCCAGGCTCTCAATTTTTTTTACCTGTCGCTCGAGTTCTCTGTGGGTCAAACACGCATATCGATGATTGAACGCGTCTCAATACATGCCTGCCAAGCCCACTTCTCCCGGGCTGACTGCAGAGAATATATTCCGGAAACCAGAATGGATGGCTTGGGGATTCCCATCAGAGATACTCGAATTCACCTACCCTCCTTCGGACCTACAATCCTATGCAAAACATTAGTAGGTTTGATCCCAGACATCAGGATGGCAAACTCATCGTATCCGGATATGCCATGTGTTATCTGCGTCGAAGCGCCAACAAAAAAACAAACTCAGCATACATCAAAAAGAAATTGGGACGTACATACTTACGTGCCGAATGGGATTTGCTCCGTGCTTCATCCGTGCAATTCCGCGTTATTCAAGCCGGTATGGCGAATAATTATTGTAGCTCCAGATTGTAGTCAGGAACAGCGATGCAGATGCAGGATTGATATCCTGCACACCGACGGAAGGAAGCCGGCGGGTTCAAGCACAAGGAGAAACTAGCGCCTCTCCTCGCTTGTATTCGCGTAAACTGCATAAAACATATATATTCCCAGCGAACGAGTGATAAAAAGAGAATATAAATACATACATACTAGCGGAGGGTTCAATCGAGGCCCGCTTTGCGATTCATCAGCTACGTGGCGCCTGAGATGGAGGAGTCTCATGCATTCTTTTAAATTCGATGACTGATGTAGCTGTGGAGTCCGCGCCATCCTCGTCACTTCGTTACTTCGCTTAGCACTGTGGACCTTCGTGACTTCCAAAACATTGCGTGAAAGTTCGTAACCTCAGCTGAATTTAGGATAACTTCGTCACTTCCTCTGTGCACCGCAAGTACCCCGTGAAAGCTCGTCACTTGAGCTGCACGGAGCGTAACCACATGACCGCGGCTCTCCACGTGGAGAGTGGACGCCAGGCGCGAGCGTAGCACCCACTCAAGTTCAACTTTGTTTTGCAGCATAAAATTACTGAGCACACACTTCGCTCCACGCCTCGCAAGTCGGGGGATAAAGGGGTCTGGACTTGTGGGGGTCAAGTGGTTCAACCTGGCGTGAAATGCCTTGTAAAAGTGATTGAGAGTAACTATTATGAATTATACAATTCCAAGGCTTCGTACTTCAACTATCCTTATGAATTCTTATGACCTAGAACCAATTTGATAATTTTTTAACTCGTAACGAGACTACATCGTGCACCGGTCGAATTGACAAATTGATGCGAGCTGATGCGAGATCAGAGAGATGTTCAACTTGATGGCGAACCTAACTCGACAACGCCAGGGTCCCGCACAAGCTGAGAGAGTCAGATTTTACGAGACATGATTCCGTCTGACTTCTTGCGACTCATGATGTATTGTCTAGGACATCCTATCTTGACACAATATATGTACATTGACTTGACCCGCAAACCGTCTATGTGAACTAGAGTAAGATTCCTTACAGCGCTGCAAGGTCGCACTGTTTCCCCCACTGAATGAGTCGACATGATTGCTCCGGAAGTAAGATGTTTACACCTACTTACGCGTTGATCCACATATTGCTGTAAATTACTGGTCTTCGGCAAATAATATAAAGCTATCGGCTTAATACAGTAACAGATTAAGCCCAAGAATTGTTTCGTAGTTGTAGTTGTAGCTGTCTGCAACAATAATTATAGAGCTTACGAACTCGAACCGGAAATCAACGGCTGAGAATGTTCCGGGTCAACGATTATGTTTTGATTCTTTTGAACCATTTCAGATGACAGTCGAGGGTTGGGGAAGTATGGTGACCTGTTGTGGAAGAGTGGAAACTGCTTAAACAGATAACTTTATTTGTTCAACCCTTCGAGCTACTATGTGTTGAACACGACTGGTATATTCAACTGGCTCAACCGTTCAGCTCAGTTGTTCAAGTGATGTTGCAAAATACTTTTCGCCGCTGAAGCATATTTGCTCGGGCACTGTTCTTGATGACAAAATGGTGCCCTTTAAATACACGATGTTTCGTTACGAATTTAGGGGTACATTTCAACGCGTTAGCCCGGAGGTTTCTAGTTGCCATAATTCCACGATGGGAGCGACAAAGTTCACTCGCATCCAAGATGCACACTGCCCGAGTTCGTCGCTGTTAATCTGACATGCGCCCGGTGTACTTCATTGTTCATTCTGAATCTACTGTATTTATTTAAAGATATGGGGGATTTATTATGTATCGGAAAATAATAGTAAGGCAATAATGTATTTATTGAATCTCAATGTCTGGTAAAATCGCGGTCCGCATTTCAGGGTATTCTCTGAGCATGTTCCGCCGCACTTGACGCCGTCCATCTCGATCCCCCACCCCCTCAGAGGGCCAAGCTTCAGACGCTTAGGGGGCGCATCTAACAGTTGACTCCAAGGACGTGGAGCCAGAACGTTTTCGACTGGGGCTCATTGCGCGTTCTGAGGTACCGATGGTAGAAGCTACCAGAGTTTCAGCTCATGTTACGTCTTGAGTAAATATCCCAGTCTCGTAGTCGTACCTAGTATAGTTTTTTCTGCGACAGTCACATCACTAGCGGATGTTGATACGTTCGAATGAGCTACGTAAGTTGCCAGTTCAGGTTGAATTTTGCACACTAAGAAAACAAACCTTGCGTTGTCGAGGCTTTACGATGGCAATTCTTGGTAGATCTGTGTGTGCGTGAGTAACAGTGCTCGTCGATAAACATGGCATCTAATATATATCGCACCCGATTTAATCGCCGCACTTTTGCAGATTCGAGGGGTACAAGCACGCCCTGACCCGGCAGAGTTGCCCTGCATGTTGTGAGAAGCCAGAAACGAAGTGACAAAGCACCATTGCACCTTTGATTCTGCCCGTTTCAGCTTGAGGTGGCCTGTGCATCCGCGGAAGCTTTCTCTGCAGCTTGAAGGTCATCGTCTGCAGCTCAAGCTTGTGTGGCCTTCTCGATAGCGTGAACGTGGCGTGCATTACGGCTTTAATACGTACTATGAGACACCTCATTGCGAGGATGGTGTAAGTTTCCGCTCTGAAGCGGAGCTTCAATCTCAGCCGCACACCACGCGTAGTCCGTAACAGGCGAGGGCGGGCACGCGACTGCGAATCGCCGGCAGCGGAGCTCAGTGTGGATGGTGGTAAGTAACAAAGAACAGAGGGATGGTTCCGTAATTCCGGCGACCAAACAGTACACTTACTACGCGCGGCCACCGAAGTGACGAGCTTTCACCAGGATGGAACCGAGGTGACAAGCTTTCACCAGAATTTAGTCCAGGTGACGAGCTTTCCCAGAATTTCGTTGAAATGACGAACTTTCACGCTTTCCCATCAAACTCACGAACTTTCTTGCTCCTAAGCGAAGTAACGAAGTGACGAGGGTCACTACTACTCGTAGCTGTGCAGTGAAGTCAACAGCAACAGGATGCAATCCCCGCCTGTGCAGATGTAGATTTGGAGATCTTTCTAGATTTATGCCTTCAAAAATAATGTCTTAAAGTTGACTGTCAAATTTTGCAGCCTGAGGGCTACTGTACACAAAACGGTACATCTGGAACTTCGGAGTCGCTCAGTAACCGACTATTTCTTGCTGCTGCTGGCTATGCTCATGCCCAAGATTATTCTCAAGTACGACGTGCTTTGCAAACTTGAACCTCTTTGGGACTGAGATGTTATTGAACATTTCTAAAATAAGCACGGGATGCTGTGAAATAGGCACATTTAGATAGATGTCGGAAGCACGGCAATCAACAGCCTGTCCTCGTGGTCTGCCAACGCATGCTCTTTCCCTCCATGCCTCTGTTTGACTCTGCATCTAGGTTCCAAATCACAGGCGGGACTTTTATCGACAATACGGGAGACATAAACATCAATACCACGCAGCTTCAATTGCCCGGGCAAAACTGCGATCCGCTGCAGGCCCTTGAGTTCGTTGCGGCTCAAGGCCTGAGTCGTCAACTATCGGGAGTGGAGAGGAATAACCGACGGGTTGGAGTTGCGAAGAGGCTCCCGCATGGTATGTCGCCAGCCCTTTGTAATTATTCAGCCCTGATGAAATCGAAGATCGGCCACAAATTATGAATTCTTCGCAGAACTTGTCTGACCAGGTCCCCGGTGATGGATCCTGGTCCACATCGGCTGCATCTATTTCGTCGTTATCAAATCCTCCCTCGTTCCCATTCTCACGGCTGGAATACGGCTTCAATTTCCCATCCTTCGAGTCTGTCGGGGGCACTGAATATTTCCCCAGTGCACCAGACTCCACCGTTGGATATCCTGAGCAATTCCAGGACCCGATGGAGTCTACAATCTTTGAATATCCATCCACCAATCCCGCATCAATGTCAGGCACTCACAGATATTACGGCCAGATTTTACCTTCTGAAAATCAGTCCACATTTGACTCGTTGTCAATTGTGCTTGTTCGAAATCCCGTCCCATCTGCACAGATATTTTCAGAACAAACCCAACCCCGATTCACTCCATCTTTTCATCCTTCCAACACAACAGCAGATGTATCCTTTGATTTCTCACCCAACTCCTCTGAGTTCCTGGCAGGTTCATTCAGTGAACCTGCCCCTCAGGGAGTGGCTGATATTGGAAGCAATACATTTTCTGTTGCTAGTATCAACCATACACCATGGGATGGCCTGCCTGGGCCGAAAACAAGCATCAGTGGTGTTACATTCATTGGCGGTAATGTGAACCATAATCAACATCAACATCATGGTGAACCAGGTGAGCGTTGATCTTGAAGCAGGAATACCTCGTACTAACAAAAGTTCTGAAGGCCTACATATCTTGTATCGTGCAGCAGCAGGCGATGCGACCCACGACTCGGAAGCTAGATTTCCGCAGCCAAGATGTCATCCCGAGACACGAAAAAAGATGCTTGATGTTCTCTGGAATTGGACTTCTGGAATTGAGCCCCCAACAGTTCTGATCTTTGAGGATTATGAAAATGTGCATGCCAGCAATAGCTCCTCCTCAAACACCAATTCTAGTCCTATTGTTTGGTTGCATGGCCCTGCTGGTGCTGGGAAATCAGCTATTGCACAGTCTCTTTGCCAGAATTTAGAGCAAGAAGGTCGCCTGGGGGCCAGTTTCTTCTTCAAACGGGGGCATCCATCTCGTGGGCATGCCAAACAACTGATCGCGACGATTGCATACCAGCTTGCCCTTCATCTTCCCAACTTCAATCGCCACATCTCAAAGAGTGTGGAAAGTGACCCATCTCTTGTTGACAAATCCCTTTCGATACAACTACAGAAGTTGATTGTTGAGCCTTGTCAACAAAGTACTTCTGCTCAGCCCTTGGTTGTTGTAATTGATGGCCTAGATGAATGTGAAGACAAAAGTATTCAACAAGAAATATTGCATTCCATTGGCCACACTGTCAACCATAACTACCTTGGTCTTCAATTTCTTGTTGCCAGTAGACCTGAACCTCACATTCACGAGGTCTTCACTAGTTCTCTAAACAAGCTCCATTGTGCCTTGAATGTCAACCAGTCATTTGAGGATGTCTGGAAATATCTGCTCGATGAATTTGCACGGATTCATCGAGAACACCGTGCAACCATGGCCATGGTTCCTGAACCCTGGCCTTCACCAGAGATCATTAATGATCTTGTCCATAATTCCTCGGGATATTTCATCTATGCTTCCACAATCATCAAATTTATTGACGATAAAAAATTCCGACCCACGGAACGTCTTGCAGTCATTATGGGAATGACAGAACCCCGTTTTGGAGTGCCGTTTGCTGCTCTTGATCAGCTATATACTCAAGTCCTTGCTCAAGTTCCTGATCAGCCTCAACTTCTGAAAATTCTGAAGGTCATTACCACCGACCTTTCTGATGATCCTTTGTCAGTCACCTCTATTGAACAACTCCTTCGGCTGGAGCCAGGGGATGTGCAATTGGCATTACATGGCCTACATTCTGTGATCAACTTGCAGAACCATTGTTATATATCCACTCATCATGCTTCGTTCTGTGATTTCCTGCAAGATCCAGCACGGGCAGGAATATTTTATATTGGTGGTTGCCAGCACCACACAGATTTATCTTGCCATATTCTCAAGGCATTTTCAGACAAGTATGATGATACATTCCTTAACCGAGGCGGTTATGTCGCTTGGTAAAGTTTATTCTGATTGAAGCAGGCTGAATTCTGAACAGACTTTGATTCTTAGGTACCTTGACTTATCAGCATTTGAATTTGTGGCTTCCTCCAAGCCCTCTTCAGACCTCGTAGCCCAGCTTCGCTCTTTCAATCCGGACTTCTTGTTTAACTTTGTGCCCGGGAATGTCCGTGATGATGTGATCCATATGGTATTGAATTGGTTGAAAGTATGTCCTTTCACACGGTCCACAAACATCATTGTCATTTGAATTTATGTTCAGAAAAGTCAGCCACTGCCTGAAGATCTAATCCAGCTCTGGGAAGACTACCAGTTCATGAATTACTGTGGAGATATATGGGTTGAAGACAGAGAAATCCAAGTAACTGCACAGGACCAGAACCACTGCAGTCAGATTTTGTCGCAGGCCTCCCCTTCACTCATCAGAATTATTCAAGCCATTAGATTCATTCCACCAGACATATTTGATGTTACACTCCTGCTCAAAATTCACTTCCTGTTGGATTTCTCATGGGACAAGCTGAGAACAGCAATCTGTTCTCTACGCTCATTCATACGTGATAAAGAAGAAGGGCTTCTCAGTAAACTTATGATTGTGGCATTGGATCCCACCCTCTTTCCGGTGCCGTTTGACTTGATAATGTGGGACTTGGCGTGCGGCTCTCTGTGTTCTGAGCAGCAGATACTTAGGGGTGAACTGGACAAAGATATAATGTGAGTGTTTATATACATTTAATTTACTGCCACTATGACCATAATCCAGGGAGCTATTGGATGGATGGAGTTATTATCTGAGAGCGTGTCCACCCTCCCACAAGCTGTTACAGGATCTAGAGCCTATCTTGGAAGATTACCAGGATGATTTTGAAAATGAATACCACAACATCGTGCAATGGCTGAAGGTGAGATTTTGATTTTTTGTTTCAGTAGGGATTTATTCATTCATGCAATTTTCTTAGACATTTCCTCAGCCTCCACAGAAATTAATCAGCCGTGTGGAAGGGTGTTTGGAGCAATCACTTTCGAAACACTATTCTAGTCACCCTTCCGCTCAAATCACCAATTGGGAGGGAGAATGGAGAAAGTGGTATGATGCAACCAAGAGACATTGCCCTTGAAATAGTTGTATTTGGGCCTCAGTATGTGGGGGAAATTATCACGAAGTTGAATAGCAGTGTCAGACGCGATGGACAGACGAATAGATGGATGATCTCACTCACCCTTGGTGTGTTTGCTGTGATTTGAAGTTAGCCGAGAGAACCATTAAATAATAAAACCATATGTCCGACCCTGTAAGTCAGTCAATTAGCGCATATACGATGTCGACACACAGCAAGCAGCGACCCGCTCAGACTGCGGCACAATCTCAGGATATTTATTTACTGAAATGACAAAGCCTAAATACCTCGACAACGAGAACGCACCTGCTTCAAGGGTTTGATGGTTCCGCATTGGTGTGGTACTCAATGGAGTTATGAATTGAGATACCTCAATTCGAGAACTACGAGCTGGATACATGAACATGAATTCCCAACGAATGAGCAATAAAATAATCCACATGAGGCGGAGGAGTTCGAGGGCTGCCTTGTGCATGAATTAGCTGAGGATATGTGTGCGACAGACGCGCCGAATGAGGCTACCAGGTTGTTTAATTCTGTGTACCAGTGGTGCGCAATGGCATTGAAGCTAGGAAATAAATCATAACATCGGGGATGCATGACCACAGAAATTAAAATTTACCCGCATGGTAGTCCCTTTGGTGCAGCTTGAACCTGAATTGCAGAACGAAGTTAGACAAGTAAAGATGGATTCCCGTCGGACAGCAATGGCATTCAAGTTGTCCGGCT
Organism: Mycena leptocephala; assembly: GCA_029378395.1. Taxonomy (NCBI): domain Eukaryota; kingdom Fungi; phylum Basidiomycota; class Agaricomycetes; order Agaricales; family Mycenaceae; genus Mycena; species Mycena leptocephala. The sequence continues at coordinate 60,424 of JARJLF010000402.1, forward strand.
ACCAACCATGAACTGCCAAATTTCGTGTTTTGATTTGTGCGTGGAGTGTTGAAGTGTGTAATTGCATCATAGTTCGTAAGTACGTCGAGTTATCTGCATGTTTCTGGCTCCGAACCTGGAACGAAATTCAAAGCAAAAAATCGTTCGTTTGCGGAAAGGAGAATACGTACGACCCCGACCTTGGATGTTTTGGAGGTCTTTATGGGGGGAACGCAAGGCAGGTCTTGAGCACCACATTCCGACGCAAGAGCATCGGAATAAATAAAATTGAGGCTTTGGGTGGTCTGCGCGATTTCGCCTTACAATTTAATTTCTTGGAGACTTTGTGAACTGTGAAGTGACCCGCGCCATAAATATATCAGAGACTCGGCTGAGCTTATAGAGTCTATTCCAGAGGCACATTGACATGCACAATTTTCAGACAGCCTGAGGGCAGACCTACAGTCGCGCGAGCCAAGCACAGATGGAGGATTTGCAAACCAGTTTTGAATGGTTCTCCTTTTTCATTCTGTGTAGAGCATTGCATACTACAGAAGAGCAGCCGAATGTTCCTCGACCCCGGCCCCAGGTGACCATTTTCGCGTGAAAGTTGATAGCCATACGGGGAGTCAAGACGAGAGCACAGAGAGCGAAAGGAAGCAGCAGATTTTCATCGCCGCTCAAAAAATGCAGGAAGTGGGAGGGAGTGATCATGAGCGAGGCCGTGTGCGCCGACTCCGCGTTAAGCAGATGAATGTTTACCCACGGCAGTGATACACTCACTCTGCGCCTAGAAGCGAGCGGGAGAGAAAGGATACGGGTCGATTCAAGCTGCTCTTGCAGGGGCGAAGCAATGGCGGCGAGAGAGTCGTCACAAGCCGGCACAAGCTGGCTAAAAATGTCGAAGAAAGGGCGGGCGAATGCGAGAAACAAACGGAGGACGAGAGCTGGAACGAGGAAGAGCGACAATGTGGGTCAAAAAGCCGTCTAGATCTATTTCCGATGTAGCACAGGCTGATATAGTAGGGTCATGGAAAAGTGGAAATTTGCAGACCAAGATCATTCCAGGAGTAGCGCCGAGGAATAGCGTCGATCAAAAGATCCACAGTTCAATAGAGATGGGCCTATATAGCACATAGATCGACCCAGATATATTATATTCGCAATTAGCTGAGAGCTCAACGGCGGTAAGCACGGCGGAGACACAGCATCGGGGCACAAATGAGCGGCCAAATCGGACGCATGCGGGTGATAGAGTTCAAGCGAAGATTACGAGGGTGCGAGCGGAAGGCTCGAGGGGGTGAGATGGCCGCGGCGGTGGCAAAGGTAGAGAGACGTTGTCACTCGGTGGTTCCGAGCCTGAAAGCTTTGCAAACACTTGTCAAGTTGGGCGTCAGCGCAATCACAAGCTGGCCAGCAGACGGAGCGCGAGCGCGACCGGCGACAGCCCACCGTGTTGTCATGGTTTGAAGAGAAAGAGGCGGCGCATCAGCCACCCCGTTACTCTGTCACTCGCGCCTCTTGCCTTTTTCGTCTCACCTCCCTATCTCAAGCACTTATTCTTTCATTCATTCAAAAAGGCAAAGAAATCCACGCATTACCATCCTTCGGCTTTCTACAATACTTTACATCCTACTTCCGTATACTTATCTATGTACCAAAATAATAGGAGTCCGTGCGCTGTGTCTTTCCTCTATCCTTCATCCATTCCTCCCCCCCGGAATTCAGAGAGAGAGAAAGGGGAGGGAAAGGAGGGAAGGCGAGGATGGAGAGCTGCGCGCTTCTATGTACAAACATATCCGAGTCTAGGCGTGTGTGTGGGACATTATATATTGGGTTGCACGAGTCCGAGTCCGAGTGAAGATGGTAGTAGAGAGAAGAGATTGATGGAGGGAATGGTCGATGCTGCTGTAGTATATAGTAGTGCGCGAATCCGCGATGGTGCGAGAGTGCGAGAGTGCGAGAGTGCGAGAGCGCGAGGTAGCCGGGTCGAGGCCGCGGCAGTTGGTCGGTCTAGAAAGACGCCTTCGAATCCAGTGTCGCGTCGTGGGTGTGGGTGTCGCCGAGCCAAAAAAGACGGTGCGGTGGTGCTGGGTGTGGGGGTGGTGCCAATGCCGATGCCAACATGATAGGTTCTTCGTTAGGGTATAGGCATATGGATATGCGTCTGTCGTGTCCGTATTGGTGTCTTCTGTTCCTCTTTCTTCTCTCCCTTCCCCAACCCCAGCAGAACCCGCGCATCAACAGCTCCCCACTGGAGCCGCCCTTCCCCTCCATCCGACCCCGCCAGCGGCGATGTCCGTCCCCACGCGGACGCGGACGAGCTCGGAGAGGCACGGCGGCGAGCAACAGGGGGGTGGGAAGGATGGGGTGTTTCCGCTCGAGGGAAGGGGAAGGGAAAGAGGCGCGGCGCGGTGAGAGCGCGGGCTTCCCGGCGGGGGACGTGCTAGCCCCAGCTTCACACTCAGGAGTTGACGAAGGTCGTCCCCGAGACAAAGACGCCCAAGCGCGGGGTTGGCCACGACGACAGCGTACGCGAGCGCTCACGACGGGGAGCACCCACAGTACGGGGAGCGGCGTGCGCAGCGTCGTGAGCGCCTGCACCGCGGACAGGGCGGCGGTGAGCGTCGAGAGCGCGGGAAGGTGAGCGTCGCGGTGTGCTGCGTGTGCCCCGTCAGTCAGTTATTTAATTATGAAGGAGGAATAGGGAGACGCACGAGCTCGGGACACGTAGTAACTGCGTCCGCCAGGGCATCGAGCAGCGCGCGCGGGGCGGGCTGGTTAAGGTACGTCCCCGCGGCTTTGCGGATTGTTAGGGCGTGCAGCCTGTGTAGGCTTTGAATAGCCGCTGCGAGACCCCGAGATCTGAATTGGGGACTCGCTCCGGCATCCTGAACACCTCGGCGTCTTCTGCGCTTGGGCTGGGAGGCACGAGGAAGGCCGCGCCGCATGCAACATTTGAAGCAGGGGTGTGGACTGGTGCGGGGAGCGGAGAACGATTGCGTTAGAAGAGCAGGAGGTCGCCGCGCCTTTACGGGTCGTGAGCGCGCAGGCCCTGTAGGCTCTTCTGCGCTCGGGCTACCAAACGCACGAGGAAGGCCGCGCTGCATGAAGCAGGGATGTGCACTGTGCGGGGTGCGGAGGACCAGATTACGTTAGAAGAGCGGGAGGGCGATGCGGTGGCAGGCGCGGGAGACGGGGTGTGGTGCAGTGTCTTGTCTGCGTTCTGCTACGGTTCTCACTTGAAGAGTGCGTCGAGGATGACGGCGCTTGAGTGCCACGGAGCGCGATGATGCGGTGATGCGGGAGTGACTACGGCATGCGCAAGGGCGCGCTTGAGGAGCTCTTCAGGAAACAAGGCCATGGTCATAAAGTAGTCGACTGATAAAAGGTGAAGGAGTAGCCGGCAGAGCAAGAAAGAAATGATCGCCGGAAGACTAAAACATGGACAAATTTCAGCTGTCTTCCCCAATCCAACTCCAATCATTCCAGCGGTCTTGCAACGTTGACAACTCTGGTCCTCAATTTTTGACCAACCCTTTTCCGCAACAAACGGGGTACATACAAGCAACATACAAGTGCTCTTACTAGACTTGAGACCGCTTGAGACCGATATGCTAGCTGCTTCAAACTGAAAATTCAGTGGCATTCACACCCGTGAGGTTGGCAACTTTTCAATCTACAAGCCAAGTTTCATGCCGACGTATATGCTCTTCACTTTCTGGCTGTTCGATCTCCCAGTAAGTCATCATGAATACTTATCGGAAGACACCTTTGATTTATTTATTTTTTCTTACTTGGTCGCGGTATACGTACGTACCACACTCTGGCAGCTCTGTGGCTGAATTCGCCTACTCGGCAACCATTACGCTATTGACCATTCACTCAAGGAGCAGCCTAGCATCATTCATTATCAAGGTAGATCGGCTGAGCTCCGAGAAACTTGACAGGGGAGTTTTTCGGGGCTCGACCTTCTTCCCTGGCCATCGAGGCCACTCACCTGCGACACATAGTAACCTACCATTCTAGCGTTCCTCCGATCGTTTTATGCAAGAAATTAACTGCTCATCAATCATATCTACCGATACACTTCTGGATCTTGCGCTGGGTGCTTTTAGCGAAATCCTAGCAGAACGGCGTGCATCTATGTATGTACCACTGCTGATTGACATATTTGTTATTTCACTTCCATTGCGAAGGCGCACCCGCAGCAGCTAAGTTGTAAAAACAATAATTCCTTTGCCTTTCAATAGATTCAGTTTCGGCGCGAACCTACCATTGTCAGCCATTGTCACACCAAACCAAACCACGTTCAACATTTGGCATTTCACGAGCACTGAATACAACACCCGTAAGTATTGCCAGATTAAATCAGACCATCAAATCCATGAACGTGTTACTTGTAATTCTACAACTTTCAGAGCCAGTCTATGAGTATTTCAACCATCGAAAAAGGGCAGAGAGAAAATTCAACCAAAGTTCATGTGATTGTGTTGAATGTTGTACGGTGGGTCTAAGGTCGCGATTGCGACATCGAACCTTTCTAAGTTTCTTTGGGTGGTCTGAATTGATCTCGGCGTTTCGAAATGGTAGCAAAAATTTACAGCGTGATTTGATCTTTTTAAATTATCCATACCGGCCCTGGCTTGAAAGTCAGACATTTCAGTCGCCAACCTTCAAGGAATCAAGTAGGTGAACCTGGGTACTGTTCCTAAATTTTTCAGTGACCTTGTAGGCATTCATGCCGAACGAGTCCAGGCTCTAATTATTTTTTTTACCTGTCGCTCGGGTTCTCTGTGGGTCAAACACGCAGGTTGATTGAACGCGTCTCAGTACATGAATTCCTTCTATCGGACTAACTGCACATATATTCAGGAAAACAGAATTGTATGGCTTGGGGATTCCTTACCGAATCCACCTACCCTCCTTCGGACCTACAATCCTATGCAAAACATTAGTAGGTTTGATCCCAGACATCAAGAGCTGGCAAAATCACCGTAGCCGGTTATCTGCGTCAACGCGGCAACAAAAAACAAACTCAACAAACACCAAAAGAAAATTGGGACGTACATACGTGCCGAATGGGATTTGCTCCGTGCTCGATCCGCGCAATTCCGCGTTATTCAAGTCGGTCCGGCGAATAATTATTGTAGCTCCAGATTGTACTCGGGAACAGCGATGCAGATGCAGGACTGATATCCTGGGTTCCTGCAGAACGACCGAAAGAAGCCAATGGGCTCAAGCACAAGGCGAAACTAGCACCGCTCTTCATTTGTCTGTTGCGTTCTTCATGTCAACTGCAAAAACATAAATTCGCAGCGAACGAGCGATAAAAATATAAATAAATACGTACCAGCCGAGGGTTCAATCGACGTTGCGAGTTCATCAGCGCGTGGCACCTGAGATGGAGGAGCTTCGTGCATTCTTTTACATTCGATGACTGATGTAGTTGTGCAATCCCACCTGTGCAGACTGCCCCCGGTGCAATCATCTCGGGGTCTGTAGTGTTGGATTTGGATGAGTGCACAAAGATTGGCTGAATCCTTGAATAAGTCTCCTACGTGGCTGTTTGAGCAGACCAGAGCACGTATCATAGGTCAACCGGAACGCAAATGAAAACAATCGCGCTAAATAGGCGCCAGGCTCCAAGCTGAAATGCAAGTCAAGTAGCGGTTCAATCCCAGCACGCCAGCTACAGTTTTTTTTTTTTCATTGGGCGTCAAGTCTCGCGTCGAATGAATTATTCTTCGTGAGTAATGTAGAGTCTTTGAAATGTTGAATTGTAGTGTCGAAACCTGCTGTTCTGAATGGCTCACGTACCCTCGATCATTCATTCTCCGGGAAACCGCAAGAGGTGTCCAGAACCACAGCCCAGCGCGAGACAGTCTATAGAAAACGAAGTCCCGCCAATATATCCCACAAAGCCTGCATGCAACACTGAAGAGGCCGAACTGGTAGAATTCGAGCGCGGGGTATGTGCGTATGTGCAGGCAGATTATTTTTTTGGCCGGAACCCGGAGTCTTGAACTTGAAATTTAATAAATAGGTTGATGGGCTGAAATTTGACGCCGCGTCCGCGATTAAAAGCGGCCCCATTCTTCAAGTGGATTCAGCCGCCGCATGAGTTTTGAAAGAGTAAATAAGACAGGACCAGCACGGACTTGGAGGCGACACAAAATTTGACGGCCGAGCCTTGGCAGATGAGCAAGAATATTACTGCAAGGCGCTCGGACTGGGCGAGATGACACTCGGGTCGCGCGAGGAGAGCACTGTGACAGTACCCAGTAAAACAAGTTTTCTCCTGCAGTCCGGACGAATCACAAGTGAAAACGGACAATGCATAGAGCGAAGCAAAGATCATAATGCAGAGAACAGACCAGAGCCGGATAAAAGCCGATTGAACAAAATCTATGCAGAGTCCAGTCTGGACTCTGAAGTGAAAGGCGGCCGACCCAGGCCGACCTCTGAGCTCAAGCCCGACGGTTTGCGTGCAACCAATATATAAGATAATTGCCGGTGAATGAAGCCTGAAGTGCGCGCCATGTTCAAGTCCCTCGGGCTGCGTACGTCGTGGTTTGAAAGAAGAGGCCAGAGAAGAGGAGCATCTCACGCAATCCTATCCCCACCGAGCTCACGCCTTGCTTTTTTCGTCCTACCTTGCTCTTCTTTCCCATCGCACTCCTCTGTCTCTCTCCCACTCAACTCAACTCGATCCAGAACGAACTCGGTCGAAAAAAGAGCAATGCAAAAACGAATCCCTGCATTGCCATTAACCCTGTACAGTCCAAGTACTTTACATCCATCTCCGTACCTGCCTACGTACTTGTATTCCAATGAGATGAAATCGAAAAAAGAGTCCGTGTACCCCATGTCCTGCCTCCTTCAATGAGTCACGCCGAGGGAGCGGGAAGGAAGAGGTGCGAATGAGAAAGAAAAGCGGAGGGTGGTGCACTTTCATGGAATCTCGCCTTCCTCCTGCTCGCGATGTAGCTATAGCGAGGGAAGGGAGCGAGCGAGCGGGTCTATCCGTGGGGGCCACGCATCCCGTACGTCGATGTGAGGCGAGTCGCAGAGGAGAGTCGCAGAGGAAATGAAATCGAGAAATTGAGAGTTAGATGGTGGACTCGGAGAGAGATGGAAAGACTGGTGCAGCCTGCGTACAAATGCGCTACTGCTGGGCGCTAATGCGTAGTGTGGGGTGGTGCCGACGGTATAACGATGTCGTGGTTACATATCCTGCGCGAGGTAGTACACACGTAAGCCGCGGATATTTGTTGTCATTTTGCTTCTTTTTCGTCTCTTCCCCTCACACCCTGGCCCGTTATAAACCCTTCCCTCCCTCAAAAAAACCGCACCATCGTCACCTCCCCCTCCCGAACACCGTCTGCCTGCCCGCATGCGCTGGGATTGGATCTTGCCCCGGAGGAGAAAGAGGGGCAGGGGTAGGGGTGGCTGCGCTCGGGGCACACGGACGACGGTGAACGAGAGGGTAGGAGGCTGCGGTCAGGGTTGAGAAGGGGAGGGGGCCGTGCTCGGGTTGAGCAGAAGGCAAAGTCAAGGACAAGAGCAGACACCGTCGAAATAGTCCCAATATTGCACAGCGCTTGTCGCCTGCACCTGAGCGCGGGGTTCTCTGTGTACGCAGGAGCCCGCAGCGCGAGAAAGGGCGTGCGGAGTATCGGAACGCCGGCACCGTGGTGAGAGCAGAGGTGAGGTGGGTGGAGAGTGGAATGTGATTACTCTGTGATGTGCGCGGGGTCAGTTAAAGTGCAAGGTAAGAGAAGCAATGAGAGGAGGGACAATTAGGGAAGTGGAAGGTAATCCAAGGTAGCAAGGACAAAAGGGATGGCGGATAGAGCTTACAAGTAGAGAGCAAGCAGATAGACAGGAACATGAAGAGAAGGAAAAAAAACAGCAAGAGAAGAGAAGAGAGGAAGAGAGGGAACGACACGCACCAGCTCGAGACATGCAGTAACATTTCATCCGTGCATCGTATCTCGCCCTCTCCTCCTCTCCTCCCTCACCGTCCCGATTCTAAGCGACATCTGTCCCGACCGTAATCATCCCAGCTAAGCACGTGTGCGGGCGCGCAGCGGCAAGGAAAAGGGCGAGCCTGTGCGGGGAGGAGGAAGAGTGGGGGTGCACAGCAGAAGGGTATGCTTGTCGGCGTGCGACGTCCCAGCCCGACACAAAGAGTCGACGAGCCGGAGGCGGTCGAAGTAGAAGGTGAAGCGGATGTGCCCGCTGACCAGGTCATCGCCCAGACATGGTTGGCCACGATAACGGCGTACGTGGGTGCCCACAGCGTGTGTGGCGTGTGGAGCATGTGAGTGCCGGCACCGCTGCGAGGGCGGTGGAAGGTGGAGAGCATGGGGTTGCTGGAGGTGAGCGTCATCTTATTCTGCGGGCAGCAGGGTAAGATAACGAAAAGGAAAGAGGGAAGAGAAGACGCATGAGCTCGACACGCAGGCTGGCTGAGCGCCTTTGCGGATTGTGAGTGTGCACAGCCGCGCAGACTCTGAATTGCCGCTGCTCAGTCTTAACAGGTAGATCACGTTGACCCTCTGCAGCATTATTCTGAATATGTCCGCATCTTCTGGGCTCGAATTGGGCAGAACGAGCTTGCGTACAGGGTACGCGAGGAAGGCGTGCGCGCAGCATTTGGAGGAGGGCCGCAGACTGGTACCGGGAGTGGAGGACAAGGGTGTGGTAGAAGAGCGGGCGGGAGGTGCAGGAGACGAAGAGGGGCGTCGTGAGGCCTTGTCTGCTTTCCGCTCCATGATGTACTCTGAGTACTGAGTAGAACGCCGATGCGTCATCGGATGTGTGACTACGGCATGCGCGTGTAATGAATATGTACCACGGTGGAGAGCGGTGAGCAGTTTGACTGTTGAGCCGTTCCAACCTCTTGACGATACAGTTTCACTCGCGTGTTGCGAATGTTGTTGAGCAGGTTGAGCGCCTTAAACCTGCGGGTGATTGCCGGAAGCTTCAGGCTCAAACATCGACAAATGTGCTTTCTCGTCCCTCTTGGTTGTGATTCCATGATAAATGTGCTTCCGCCTTTGGAGATTTTCCAACTATTTAATATGTTGCTGCCTTTAAAACTAATGTCTTGAAAAAATGCCGCTCAACTTGTTCAGGACTACTGTGCATCTGTAACTTCACTTAGCTTGTGTTCGGCGCTGTAACTTAGTATTTCTTGCTGCTGCTGGTCGCGCTCAATCGCGCTCATGCCCAAGATTCTTGACAAGCTTTGCAAACTTGAACCGCTTTGGGACAGAGATGCTATTGAACAGCAATATTCTGAAATAAGCGCCGCATGCTGTGAAATAGGCGCGCATTTGGACATTGCACTGCAATCAACAGCCTCGTGGTCTGTCAACGCTTGCTCTTTCCCTCCATGCCTCTCTTCGACTCTGCCTCTGGGCTCCAAATCACGGGCGGGACTTTTATTGACAATGCGGGGGACATCAATATACATACCACGCAGCTTCAATGGCCTGGGCAAAGCAGTGATCCGCTACAGGCACTTGAATTTGTCGCGGCTCAAGGCCCGAGTCGTGAGTTGTTGGGAGTGGAGAGGAATGGCCGACAGGATGGAGCTGCGAGGAGGCTCCCGTATGGTATGTTGCCCATCCTTTGTAATTATTTGCTGCCTGATCAAGTCGAAGATGTTTCTCATCGACCACAAATTCTGAATTCTTCGCAGAACTTGTCTCATCAGGTCCGCGATGATGGATCCTGGTCAACTTCCGCCACATCTGTGTCTTCATTATCAAATCCTCCCTTATTCTCATTCTCACACCCAGAACACAATTTTGATTTTGATTTCTTGTCCTTCTTCGAGTCTCCGAGCACCATAAACGGGAATTTTCCCAGTGCTCCAGACTCCACTATTGGATATCCCGAGCTGTTCCCTGACTCATTGACTTCTACGGCCTTGGAATATCCATCCACCAATCCCGCACCAATGTCGGGCACTCGGAGCTATTACGGCCAGATTTTTCCCTCGGATAATCAGCCCATATTCGAACCGACATCGACCGCACTTGTTTTAAGTTCCGTCTCATCTGCAGAGATATTTTCGGAACAAACCCAACCCTGCTTTGCTCCATCGTTTCATCCTTCCAACACCACAGCAGATGTATCCTTTGATTTCTCACTTAACTCCAACTTCTTTGCCAGTTCATTCGGTGAATCTACCCCTCCTGCGGCCAACATCGGAAGCAGTACATTTTCAGTTCCTAGTATCAACCATACACCATGGGATGGCCTGCCTGGGCCAAAAACAAGCATCAGTGGTGGTACATTCATTGCCGGGAATGTGAACAATAACAATATTGAACATCATGGTGAAGCAGGTGAGTTGTGACCCTTGAAAGGGGGAATACACAATACACTGTACTGACAGAATTTCCTAAGGCCTGCATATTCTGCATCGGGCAATAGCTGGCGATGCTTTCCATAATTCAGCAGAGAGATTTCCACAGCCAAAATGCCATCCCGAGACACGGACAGAGATGCTCGAGAACCTCTGGAATTGGACACATGGAAATTATTCTTTCAGCGATGGCCTTGGCTTCAAGTCGGAGACTGCGAGTAAAATTACCTGGTTGTACGGCCCTGCAGGTGCCGGGAAATCAGCCATTGCCCAGTCTTTATGTCAGAAGCTTGAGGCAGAAGGTTGCTTTGGAGGAGCCTTCTTCTTCAAACGTAGAGATTCTTCCCGCGGGAATGGGAACAAGCTGTTCTCTACTCTCGCATATCAGCTCTGCCGATGTCAACCCGAATTGAAACGTGCCATCTGTCAGGTGGTGGAAGATGATCCTTCCATCACTGACTACTCTCTCTCCATCCAGCTTCAGCAGCTTATTGTCGAGCCTTGTCGGCAAAATGTGCATGGCCATACACTAACCATCGTTGTCGATGGACTGGATGAATGTGATGGCCAAGGTATTCAGCAAGAAATATTACAGTCCATTGGAAGTGTCATGCATGACAGCTCTCTTCCTCTCAGATTTCTCATTGCCAGTAGACCTGAGCCTCACATTCACGAGATATTCACTTGGTCATTAAACAGGATCCATTGTCCCTTGAATGTCAACCAGTCATTTGAAGATGTCCGAAAATATCTACTTGATGAATTTGCCCGGATTCATCGAGAACACCGTGCAACCATGGCCAGGGTCCCCCACCCTTGGCCCTCCGTAAATATCATTGACAAACTTGTTGAAAAATCCTCGGGCTATTTCATCTATGCTTCCACAGTCATTAAATTCATTGATGACAAAAATTTCCGTCCCACTGAACGTCTCGCGGTCATTACGGGAATGGCAGAACCTCGCTTTGGAGTGCTGTTTGCTGCTCTTGATCAGCTGTACACTCAAGTTCTTGCTCAAGTCCCTGATCAGCCTCAACTTCTGAAAATTCTGAAGGTCATTACCACTGACCTTTCTTACTCTTACAAGCCTGTGTCAGCCATCTCAATTGAACAACTCCTTGAGCTTGAACCAGGGGAGGTGCAATTGGTGATGCGATGCCTGCATTCTGTAGTTGGATTGCCGGAGGACAACAATTGGGGCATATCCATCCATCATGCTTCCTTCCGTGATTTCCTGCAAGATCCAGCACGGGCAGGAATCTTCTATATCGGTGGTTGTCAGCACCAAACAGATCTATCTCGCCATATTCTCAAGGTGTTTTCATACAAGTATTCGGATCCATTCCTTAACCAATGCAGACATGTCTCTCGGTAACTTATTATAATTGAAACAGACTAAATTCTAAACAAACTTTGATTTAGGGACCTTGACTTGTCGGTGGCATTCAAATATGTGACTTCCTCCAGGCCCTCTTCAGACCTTGTAACCATGCTTCGCTTGTTCAATCCAGATTTCTTGTTTGAACAGGCTGAGGACAGCAGTGAAGTGATCTCTATTGTGTTGGATTGGTTGAAGGTATGTCTGTCACACTGTCCACAAACATCATTGTCATTTGAATTTGTTTTCAGAAAGGTCAGCCACTGGCTGAAGATCTGATCCAGCTCTGGGAAGACTACCAGTTCATGTATTACTGTGAACAGATATGGTATCGAGGCAGAGAACTCGATGTTACCTGGGCAGATCGGAACTACTGCCACCAGATTTTGTCGCAGACTTCTCCCTCACTCATTAGAATTCTTCACACCATCAGATTCATGCAGGAGGACAGTTTGTGGGTCCTGTTTGAAATTCACTTCCTGTTGGATTTCTCATGGGACGAGCTAAGAACGGCAATCTGTTCTCTACGCTCATTCATATGCGATGAAGAGGAAGAACTTCTCGCCGAACTGTCGATTGTGGCATTGGATCCCACCCTCTTTCCGGTGCTGTTTGACTTGACAGTGTGGGAATTGGCTTGCGGCTCTCTGCGCGTTATCCAACGGATATTCAGGGGTGAGCTGGACAAACATATAATGTAAGTGTCCAGATGCTTTAAATACTGCCATCATGACTATAATCCAGATGGCGATCGGAAAGATGGAGTCGTTATCTGAGAGCGTGTCCACCCTCCCACAAGTTGTTACAGCATCTAGAGCCTGTCTTAGAAGATTACCAGGATGATTTTGAAGACGAATACCACAACATCGTGCGATGGCTGAAGGTGAGATCTTGATTTTTTGGAGTGGGGATTTATTCATGCATACAATTTTTCCTAGACCTTTCCTCAACCTCCACAGGAATTAATCAGCCGTGTGGAAGGGTATTTGGAGAAAGTGCTTTCGAAACGTCATGACCCTTCCGCTGAAATCATCTATTTCGAGAAAGAATGGAGAAGATGGTATGATTCAATAGAGAAATATCACCCTTGAAATAGCAGTGTTTGGGCCTTAGTATGTCGGTAAAATTGTCATGAAATTGAATAGCAGTGTGCAACCATCATGAGACAGGCAGATGGATGGTCTCACTCAGTCCACCAATTCACCAGCAAAGCGACAAGTCATTGTGTCTTGCACCATGAAGTGGGCACTTGGACTGCTTGCTGTGACTTGAATTGAAAGTATCCAACAAAATCATTGAAGCAATGTATCTGACTATATAAGCTAGTCAATTAGTGCATATACGGACGTCGACACACAGCAACCAGTGACCCGCTCAGACTGCGACACGATCAGACACTGAATCCACAATGCCCAATACATCAACAACGAGAACGCACCTACTTCAGGGGTTTGATGCACTCCGCGTTGATTAATTCACTGTGATGCTCAACGGAGCTATGAATTCAGAATTGAGATCGAGAACAACAAGCTGTACATCCTATATAAACATAAATTCTCAACAGATGAGCAATTAAAAAATACCGGTACATACCGGGCGGAGGAGTTCGAGGCGATATATTTGTGCGACGGAATATCCCGGGTTCTTTGATTCGAGGTGATGTGCAACACGTTGCAGCTTTGCAGCAAGTCACCAACATCGGGGATGCAGGGCTGCAGAAATTAAATTTATCCGGGATTGCAATCCCTGCGACGCAACTTGAACCTGAATTGCAGAACGAAGTTAGACAAGTAAAGATGTATTCCTGTAACAGCAATGGCATTCAAGTTGCCCGACTATCCCAACCACGCACCGCCAAATTTCTTGTTTTGAATGACTTGTGCGTGGAGTGTTGAAGTGTGTAATTGCATCATAATTCGCCCGGATGCCTTACGTCGAGTTCTCTGCATGTTTCTAGCTCTGAACCTGGAACAAAATTATTCGTTCGTTTTCGGGAAGGAGAATCCATTCGAATACGTACAGCCCCGACCTTCAATAATGTTCAAAGGTTTTTGCGGGGGAAACACCACGCAGGCGTTGAGCAGGGCATAGAAATAAATGGTGGTAAAAATCGGGGCCGAAAGCGGTCTGCGCGATTTCACCTTACAATTTAATTTCTTGGAGACTTTGTGAACTGTGAAGTGACCCACGCCATAGATATATGAGAGACCCAACTGAACTTATAGAGTCTGTTCCAGAGGCGCAAGCACAATTTTCAGACAGCCTGAGGGAAGACCTACAGTCGCCCGATCCAAGCACGAATGGAGGATTTGCAGACCAGTTTTAAATGGTTCTGTTTTCATTCTGTGCAGAGCATTGCATACCACAGAAGACCACAGAAGAGCAGGTGAAAGTTCCTTGACCCCGGCCCCGGGTGACCATTTTTGCTTGAAAGTCGAAGCATAGTCGTAATCCGGCAGCGGGGAGTCAAGACGAGAACACAGAGAGCAAAAGGGAGCAGCAGATTTTCATCGCTGCTCAAAAAATGCAGGAAGTGGGAGGGAGTGATCATGAGCGAGGCCGTGTGCGCCGACTCCGCGTTAAGCAGACGAGGGTTTACCCGCGGCGGTGATACTCACTCCGCGCCTACAAGCGAGCGGGAGAGAAAGGATACGGCACGATTCAAACCGCTCTACGAGGAGCGAAGCGACGGGCGAGAGAGTCAGTACAAGCTGCCTAAAAAATGTCGAAGAACGGGTGGGCGAGTGCGAGAACTAAGCAGAGGATGAGAGCTGGATCAAGATCAAGCAACGAAGTGGGTGTCTACTTCCGAGTAGTACGGGCTGATATAGTAGTGTCAAGGAAAAGTGGAAATTTGCATACATACTGAGATCATTCCAGGAGCAGCGCCGAGGGATAATGTCAACCAAAATATTCACGGTTCAATAGAGATGGGCCTATATAGCACGTAGATCGACCCAGGTATATTATATTCGCAATCAGCTGAGAGCCCGACAGCGGCAGAGACTGCGGCAGCGGGAAAGACACAGCATCGGGTAGCATCCAGGTACAGTTGAGCAATTGAGGGGCCAGAGCAGACGCATGCAAGTGATAGAGTTCAAGCGAAGATTACGAGGGTGCGAGGGGGTGAGATGGCCGCGGCGGCGATGAAGATAAAGATGCGTTGTCACTTGGTTCGGAAAGCTTTGCAAACATCGGATGACACTCGTCAAGTTGGGCGTCAGACGGTCAGCGTCATAACAAGCCGACTAGCGGACGGAGCCCGAGCCAGCCCGCCGTGTTGTCGTGGTTTAAAGAGAGAGGCGCATCAGTCACCGGTTACTGTCACTCGCGCCTCTTGCCTTTTTCGTCTTGCCTCTTCTCCTTCCGCCCTCCCTCTCCTCTCTCAAGCACTTATTCAAAGAAAAGACAAATAAATCCACACATTGCCATCTTTAGGCTTTCTACAATACTTTACATCCTACTTCCGTATACTTATCTATGTACCAAGAATAATAGGAGTCCGTGCGCTGTATCTTTCCTCTATCCTTTATTCATTCCACCCCCCGCAATTCAAATAGAGAGAAAGGGGAGGGAAAGGAGGGAAGGCGAGGATAGAGCGGCGCGCTTCTACGCACAAACGTATCCGAGTCTAGGCGTGTGCGTGTGGGACGTTATATATCGGGTCGTACGAGTCGGAGTCCGAGTGAAGATGGTAGTAGAGAGAAGAGATTGATGGAGGGAATGGTCGATGCTGCTGTAGTATGTAGTGCGCGAATTGGTGATGCGTGTGAGTGCGAGGTCGCATGTATGTATGTGTGTGTCGGTCTAGAGAAGCGCTGTCGTGGGTGTGGGTGTCGCCGAGCCAAAAAGACGATGCGGTGGTGCTGGGCGTGGGCGTGGTGCCAAAGCCAAAGCCAATATGATAGGTTCTTCGTGAGGGTATATGCATATGGATATGCGTTCGTCGTGTCTGTGTTCGTGTCTTCTCTCCCCTCCCTCTTCGCCCCCTCTTCCTTCCTCCCCCCAGTAGGTCTCATCCTTCCCAGCGCCGGCAGCCGTCAACAGCCACCGCACATCCCCTCTACCCCACCCCCGGCCCGCCAGCAGCGATGTCCGTCCCCGCGCGGACGAGCTCGGAGAGGCGCGCGTGGCGGCGCGCGGCAGCGAGGAAGAGCGCGGTGGGGAGGATGGGGCGTTTGCGGTCGGGGAAGAGGATTGAGAAGGATGAGGGAAAGAGGCGCGGGGCGGTGGGGGCGCGGGCTTGCCTGCTGGAGTCGACGGGTCGCACGCGCAAACGCAGCACAAGTAGACGGAGAGGGAGAGGAAGGATATGGAGAGGTGGTAGGAGCGGCAAACCCAAGGTCATTGCCAGACAAATCCGCCCAAGCGCAGGGTTCACTGCGACAACGGCGTACGCGGGTGCCCACAGTGCGGAGAGGAGCTTGCGCAGGGTCGTGAGCGCCGGTGCCGCGGCGAGGGCGGCGGTGAGCGTCGAGAGCGCGGGGTCGCCGGAGAGGGGGGATGTGAGCGTCGTGGTGTGCTGCGCGCACCGTCAGTTATCTAATTATTATGAAGGACAGAGGGAGGGGGCGCACGAGCTCAGGACACGTCGTCACCGCATCCGCCAGTGCATCGAGCAGCGCGTGCGGGGCGGGCCGATGGAGGTAGGTCCCGCGCTTTTGCGGATCGTCAGCGCGCGCAGCCCGCGCAGGCTCTGAATGGCGCCTGCAAGGTCTCCAACGGCGCCGATGTTTGGATTGGGGAGCGTCATGTCCAGGACGTCGACTCTCTCGAGCATCTGGAGCACTTTGGCGTCTTCTGCGCTCGGGCTGGAGTGTGTATACCAAACGCACGAGGAAGGCCGCGCTGCATGAAGCAGGGATGTGCACTGTGCGGGGTGCGGAGGACGAGATTACGTTAGAAGAGCGGGAGGGCGATGCGGTGGCAGGCGCGGGAGACGGGGTGTGGTGCAGTGTCTTGTCTGCGTTCTGCTACGGTTATCACTTGAAGAGTGCGTCGAGGATGACGGCGCTTGAGTGCCACGGAGCGCGATGATGCGGTGATGCGGGAGTGACTACGGCATGCGCAAGGACGCGCTTGAGGATTTCTTGAGGGAACAAGGCCATGATCAAAAAAGTAGTCAACTGATAAAAGATGAAAGGAGTCGCCGGCATAAATAAATGATCGCCGGAAGGCTGAAGCTCAAACATGGACAACTTTCAATTGTCTTCCCAGCTCCAAGCCTCCAACCCAACTCCAATCTCCTCAGTGGTGTTCCAACGTCGACAACTTTGGGCCTCAATTTAGTCCAACCATTTTCCGCAAGAAACGGGGTCCATACAAGTGCTCTTAGAGACTTGGGACCGTCACCCTCACTGGAAACTCGCGCCGTGAAGTTGCCGAGTTTCAGTCTACGAACCAGGTGTGTATATCATACTATATGCGCGTCGAACTCTTCAATTTCCGGCTGTTTGATCTCCCAGTAAGTTTATTAGACTAGAAGGGGCCGAGGTCGGTCTTGGAAGCTTACACGATACGGGGTGAGCGTAGTTATCCACAGGATCTTAGGTTCGGATATAGCGCGCAGGGTTTGATCAGTTAGATCAAGGTTTGGGTTAAGTTACTTACTTATTTGTATCTACAGTTACAGGGGTTTATATACTAAAAATCTAATGAGTCAGTATGACTCGGTATGACTCCGTACAAGTCATCTACTGGCAGATTGTTCCATATTATTCTACAAGGTTCCACCAATATGACTCATGAATGTGCGAGTCATTCCAACACTCTCCCTCAAGCTGGCAGTAGTCCCATTTCCAAAGTAAATTGCTGGTGCTTCACCCGTGGCAATCCTTTAGTAAAAATGTCCGCAACCATCTCGTTGGTTGGACAATACTGAACCTCAATTAACTTGTTCTCAATGCATTCACGCACGAAGTGATTTTCAATGCGGAAGTGTTTCGATCGAGCATGATGTTGCGGATCGTATGCAATAGAGATTGCCGATTGATTGTCAGAATAAATCAGCGTCGGTTCAGATGGGAAATGGACTGGTAACGCTTCAAACAAATAGCGAAGCCAGATGGCGTGGCGAGTAGCGGCGGCCAGTGCTGAATATTCAGCTTCCGCGGTGCTTAGCGCAACAGTAGGTTGCTTCTTCGAATGCCAAGCAATTGGGCCACCCGCGAGGAGGTAAATGTATCCAGATACAGACTTACTGTCATCTGGGTTTGACGCGAAATCCGCGTCGCTATACGCGCCGTATTGGTTGAAGATAGATCCGGACTTCAGGTCCGGTCCTCCGAAAGTGATTCGTTGTTGACGCGTTCCTTTCAGGTAACGGAATATCCTCTTCATCGCTGTCCAATGCGTCGGGCTCGGGTTGCTGGTATATGATCCAACTCTAGCAACGGCATACGCAATATCTGGACGGCTGATTGTTGCTGGCCAAATCAGCGCTCCAATATACTCAGCAAAACTATGGCCTCCTATAGCAACAATTCCTGCGCCGGGCGCGATTTTCTCCAGGACTACGTTTGGGTCCATCGGCGTCGAAACACTGGACATGTTCTCAAAATCAAATCGTTTCAAGATCGCGTCGATATAGTGTTCCTGGGAAATCTGGATGGTCTTCCTTGCGCGATCGCGGTAAATTTCTATACCAATCAATTTCTTGGGCTCTCCCAAGTCGTTGATCTCAACTTCCTGCTTCAATGCTAACTCTGTTGCTGATAGCATTGTAGGGCTGTTGCTGAATAGCAGCAGGTCGTCGACCCAGACCGTCATAATAACGAAATGGTTACCGCTTTGGCGCACATAAACGCCGTGATCTATTTCAATGCGCTGGAAACTATCCTTGGTTAGTATGGCGTGCAATTTCCTGTTCCATTCTCGTCCTGATTGCTTGAGACCGTATAGGGTTTTCTTGAGCAGGCATTTCCGCCCAGAATTGTCGTCAAACCCTGGAGGCTGTTCCATGAACACATCCTCCTGTAAGTCTCCGTTAAGGTACGCTCCCTTGACGTCTAGCTGCTTCATTTCGAGATCTTGAACTGCAGCTATCGCTAGAAGGGATCTCAGGGATTCGAGACGAACAACTGGAGAGAATGTATCGAAATAATCGACACCAGGAACTTGTGAGTAGCCTTTAGCCACAAGTCGCGCTTTGTAGCGCACAATATTCCCTTGCTGATCCGTCTTCAGGTCAAACACCCATCTGCATCCAACTGGCTTTCGTTCTGGAGGGCAGTCCTCGAGTATCCATGTTTCCATGGAGGTAAGATTCTCGAGTTCCGCATTAATGGCTTCCTCCCAACACGGCCATTCAGGCAATGCTCTCGCCTCGTTGATGCTCCTTGGAATTTCGGGTTTCCCTGGATCAATCTCCCCAATGCTGGCCATGAACGCGAAATGCGCCATATCATTATTGGCGTCGTCGTCATCCTCTATATTATCTGAACTGGCTGTGCGGTCCTGCCGATTTGCCCTTTGCCGCTTTGCCCCGGGATTTCCGAGTTTCAGATAGTTATGGTCTGTGACGGTACGTGTCAGCTTGCGTAAAGGGATTGGGTTAAGCTGATTCGGTTTAGGATCATGTTCCGTCGTGACCGTTGGTGTTGCCGTAGGTGGTGGCGATTTCGCAGTAGGTGTATTCGGCGTAGTTGGCAGTTCGTTCTTCGCGGTTGATTGCGTTTGCGCAGGCTGATTTGTTGGTCCAACAGATGTGCCGTTCGCATTCCCGGTTTTCTCCCCCTCGGATGGCACATCGGCCACTTCCGTAAACTTTACCGCGGGGTCAGTAAACTGAAAATTTCGGGAAACTTTAACGCGTCGAGTCCGTGAGTCGTAATAACGTATCGCTTTTGGTCCATCTAGGTAGCCGCAAAATATATGCTTTAGGCCCCTATCGTCCATTTTTGATAATTGTTTCACGTCCTCGCGAAAAATCCAAACAGGTGCTCCGAATTCTTGAAAATGAGACACATCCGGCTTTTCCTTGGTAAATGCCTGGTGCGGGGTGACTCCCCCAGGCAAAGCCTTCGTTGTTGAGCGGTTGCGTATATACGCTGCATGGGTGACAGCGAATTCCCAAAGGCTTTTGGGAAGGTCCTTTGCTGTTATCATAGCCCGTGCAAGCTCAACGAGTGTCCTGTTCATTCTCTCAGAAACGCCGTTCTGCGATTGCGAATATGGTGCTGTTATTTGAAGTTCAATACCTTTTGCTGCAAGCGCTGACTTTAGCTGCGCATTTAGGTACTCGCTTCCTTCGTCCACCCTTATCCACCTGGGTTTCAACCTGTGTTGCCGTTCTAACCAAGCTATATGATCCATGACCTTCATTTTTGCCTGGTCCTTGGATTTCAAAAATAGAATGGTTATTCGGCGAGTCGCATCATCGGTAAAGGATATATAGTAATAATTTCCTTCGGTTGACCGTGTGCGAGCAGGACCCCATAGGTCACTGTGGGTGCCTTCACCCGCTTCATTTGCGCGGTGTAGGGCTTTCTTCGGGAACGGTGTGCGATGTATCTTGGCTTTGATACACGGTTCGCACTTGGTTTCGGGCTTGCTAGTGGGATCGACAGTGAGTCCGGTTACAGACTTATTATCAATGAGGAATTTTAAAGAAGAGTCAGAAACGTGACCGTACCGACGGTGCCATGTCTCCCAACTATTTTCCTCTGTCTTCCCAATATTAGCTTGGTTCCCGCTTTTATTGATGCATGCTCGCGCTTCGAGCCAATACAAGCGGTATTTCTTCTTGCCTCTCAAAACCAATCTCCCGTCTTTATTTCTAATTTGGGCTGTTCCGTTCTTGAATGTGGCATCTCCTCCGGCGTCGTCAATACGAGTAACCGACAAGAGATTATTCCGGATTGCAGGTGCGTACAATGTGTTGAATAACCGAATGGTTTCCTCTTGGCCATCAATCTGACTTTTGAGGATCACAGTGCCGCGTCCATGGACTTGAAAAGTTTGTTCACCGAGCCCGTTAATAGTTTCGCCTTCGAGAGGTTCGTAATCGGTAAACCAATCTCGATTATTAGCGATATGGACACTACAACCAGAATCTGCTAGCCACGCGTCTTTGGATAAACGCGAATCGAAACGGGGAAGTTCGGCGCTTGCCGCCATGAAACCGGTGTCATGGTTGGTAGGGGTGGTGGAAGCTTTTGGTTCTCCAACGTTTGCTGAGTTCTTCTTCTTCCCATTCCATCGCCCTTTCTTCCCATTAAAATAGCCCTTTGGGCGCTGGCCTTCCTTGGCGCCACCCTTACTCCAACAATCCCGTGCCATGTGCCCTTTTGCACCGCAGTTGAAACATCCGTCGTTGACGTCGTTCGGGGTCTTGAAGGAGTATCTGTTCGAATTCTTTCCGAACATCGCCGCTGATCCTGTACTAGATTCCTCCGCCTTCTCCTTCCGTCGCCTATATTCATCCAGGATGATCGCAACCAAGTCATGCGAGGTTACGGTGGCAATAGAATTAGGACCCGATGTGGTCGAGGAGAGAGTCGGTGAGTTTACGTTGAAATGGCCGTTGTTCACAGCCAAATAGGAACTAGTAAAACTTTCCCAGGATTCCGGGAGAGAGGAGATCAGAACGGTTATGAATTCCTGGTCGCTCACCAACGAATTCATGGTATTTAATTTTTCTTGAATAGAGCGAAGCTCAGCGATATGAGCTGAAATGTCACTGCCTTCTACGGCAATCGTCTGATGGAGTCTCCGACGATATGACAAAAGTCCCAGCTGTCCTCGCGCTTCCTTTACAGTGCACAATTGTTTCCACATTTGCGCGGCCGTTTGAGCTCCAGCAAGATGTATCATCTGCGAATTTCCCAAAGCAAGTTCAATCTTCGATCGAGCCTTTCCGTCGCCTTTCTTCCATTTAGCAATAGCTTTAGCTTCGTCCGTAGTAGGTTTCGCCGGGTCAGCAGGCGCAGGATAATTATCGCTACCATCGACATAGCCCTCGAGCTCGTTGTCGCGGAGAATAGCGGTAATGCGTCGCTTCCATGGCATCCAGCTGGCGTCGTCCTCGTTGAGGAGTTCGATGCAGGTTGAAACGTGGTCGGACATGGTCAAGGAGTTACACGGAGTTGTTCGGGTTGGAGTCGGAAAAGTAAAGGGGTTTTACTTGTGGATAGTCGTGTTCGGGGGCCAATAACCTATTAGACTAGAAGGGGCCGAGGTCGGTCTTGGAAGCTTACACGATACGGGGTGAGCGTAGTTATCCACAGGATCTTAGGTTCGGATATAGCGCGCAGGGTTTGATCAGTTAGATCAAGGTTTGGGTTAAGTTACTTACTTATTTGTATCTACAGTTACAGGGGTTTATATACTAAAAATCTAATGAGTCAGTATGACTCGGTATGACTCCGTACAAGTCATCTACTGGCAGATTGTTCCATATTATTCTACAAGGTTCCACCAATATGACTCATGAATGTGCGAGTCATTCCAACAAAGTTATCATGAATCCGGCACTTATCAGGACACGCCTTTGAGATTTCTGTTTCTTTTTTTTTTCGCTTGGTCGCAGGTGCTAGCACACTCTGGCAACTCTGGTGGTTGAATTCGCCTACTCGACGCTATTGACTATTCGCTGTTGGTAGAAACCTAACGAACTTTTGCATCACGGTGCATCCACGTCCGAGTTCTGAGAAACTTGCCAGGGACTCGACCTTCTTCCATCTGCGATCGAGGTCAATCACCTGCGACACATAGTAACCTACAATTCTAGCGCTCCACCGAGTGTTGTATGCAAGAAATTAACTGCTCATCAATCACATCTACCGATACATCTCTGGATCTTCCGCTGGGTGCTTTTAGCGAAATCTTAGCAGGACAGCGTGCATCTATGCACTGCTGAATGGCATGTCTTTATTCCACTTCCATTTGGCATTTCGAAGGCGCGTCCGACGCGGTGGAGTTGCAAAAAGGATAAACCCTTTGACTTTCCATAGACTCAGATTCGGTGCGAACCTACTATTGTCTCAATCGGGGGTCAACGCCGTCTGGCTTTTTGACTTGCACTGAATGCAACACCAGATTAAATCAGAAAATCGGATCCATGAATGCATTACTTGTAATTCTACAACTTTCAGAGCCAGTCCATGAGCATTTCAACCATCGAAAAAGGGCAGAGAGAAAATTCAACCAAACTCACATGTTTTGGGTTGAATTTTGTATGGTGGGTCTAAGGTCGCGATTGCGACATCGAACCTTTCTAAGTTTCCTTTGGGTGGTCTGCATTGATCTCGGCGTTTCGAAATGGTAGCAAAAATTTACAGGGCGATTTGATCATTTTAATTATCCATGCCAGCCCTGGCTTGAAATTCAAACGTTTCAGTCACCAACCTTCAAGGAATCAAGTAGGTGAACCTGGCTGGGTACTGTTCCTGAACTTTTATCCAGTGACCTTGTAGGCATTCATGCCGAACGAGTTCAGGCTCTAATTAATTTTTTACCTGCCACTCGAGTTCTCTGTGGGTCGGTCGAACACGCATGTCGATGATTGAGCGTCTCAACACATGAGTTCCTTCTATCGGACTAACTGCAGAGAATATATTGAGGAAATCAAAGTTGTATGGCTTGGGGATTCCCATCAGAGAACCAAATCCGCCTACCGTTTCTTTGGAACCGCACTAATATGGAGAGTAAGTTCAATTTCAGGCATCAAGAGCTCGCCAAATGAGCGTAGCCAGGTACACTAGGTGTTATCTGCGTTGAACCGCCAACAAAAGACAAACTCAGCAAACACCAAAAGAAAATTGGGAGGTACATACGTGCCAATGTGATTCGCTCCTGTGCGCAATTCAAGTCAGTGCAGCGAATAATACCGTAGGTCAGAGATGTGCACAGCGACCGACGGAAGCCGGTGGGGGCTCAAGCGCCAGGAGAAACTAGCGCCTGTCCTCGCTTGTATCCGCGTAAACTGCATAAACACATGTTCCCAGCGAACGAGCGATGAAAAATATGAATGCATACTAGCAGGGTCAGCACCCGAGATGGAGGGGTCTCATGCATTCTTTTAGATTCGATGACTGATGTAGCTGTGAGGTGTAGTCAATAACAACGAGATGCGATGCTCACCTGTGCAGATTGTCCGGGTCTGTAGCGTTGAATTTGGATGAGTGCACAAAGATTCGCTGAATCCTCGAATAACTTGCCTCTTCCTCCCCCTCCTCTTCCTATGTGACCGTTTGAGCAGAGCAGCATCCGTAGGTAAACCGAAACGCAAATGGAGACACAATAGCTATCAGTTCCCAAGGGAAAAAATGCAATTCAAAGTAGCGGTTCAGTCCCTGCACGTCGGCTACAGATATTTTCGGTGGATGTCAAATGTTTAGCGTTGAATGAATTATTTGTGAGGAACATACAATATTTGACTTGTTGAACGTCGAACCTTTGAATCGTCCCTGTGGTTGAAAATCGCTGCTCTGAATGTCCAAAGCTTAATCAATTATTCTCGGGAAGCCACAAGCGGAGACATCCAGAACCACAGTCCGAGGCCTACCAAAAATGAAGGAGAAGCTTCGAACTTACAAGCGGAATGCATCCGAGGCGAAATTCGAGCGTGAAAGATATGTGCAGATACAGATGATTTCGTCGAACATCTCTTGAGTGATTATTGGCGCTGACATTTGAGTTGGTCATGAGTTAGGAAATAAGTCACTCTGCGGGGGTGGATTGAGCCCGTTCTTAGATTCAATTTCATGGGATTCTGAGTTTTTGCTGGATTAAATAGGTCAGAGGACATATACGGACTTGAAAGTGAAACAACTTTACGCACCAGCCCAACAGAAAGCCAGAATATGACTGTAATGCGCTCGGACTCGGCGAGATGGCGCTCGGGTCGCGTTAGGAGAACACTGTGACACTTTGCGTTGAACTCCAGACAAATCGCAAGTCGGAACCGTCAAATCCAAAGTAAGCAGACAAGACCATAATGGAGAGAATGGACCAGAGCTGGATAAAAGTGAACAAAAGCTACGCAGAGTCCAGTCCGGAAGCCGATTTCAGAACTCGAGCCCGACGGTTCCGCGTGCAACGAATACCAAGAAAAAGCCAGTGAACGAATTCTGAAGTGCGCAAACTCATAAGTATTCAAGTTGCTGTTGTGCTTTGAAAGAGGTGCATCACTCACTGACACGCAATCCTATCCCCATCAAGCTCCCCTCCTGCCTTTTTTGTCCTACCTTGCTCTTCCCGCCCATCGCACTCCTCTGTCTCTCTCACTCTCAACTCAAACTCGATTCAGAACGAACTCGGACGAAAAAAGAGAGCGATGCAAAAGTGAATCCCCGCATCAGTCTGTATAGTCCAAGTACTCTACATCCGTATCTGCATCTACCTAGGTATCTACTTTGCATTCCAATAATGAGATAAAACCAGAAAGATCCATGTGTGCTGTGTCCCGCCTCCTTCGGCGAGTCGCGCCGAGGCAGCAAGAAGGAAGAGAGGTGGGGATGAGAAAGCAAAGTGGTCCCGGAGGGCGGTGCACATTCATGTAATCTCCTCCTCGCGATGTAGCCATAGCAAGGGAAGGGAGGGACAGAGGGAGGGCGGGTCTACCCATGGGGGCCATGCATCCTGTACGTCGATGCGAGGCAAGAAATGAAATCGAGAAAGGACGGTGGACTCAGAGAGATGAGACTAATACACACTGCGTTCAAGGCCCCCCTAGCCTCAGTCTGGAAAGGGGTGTATAGGTCTGTAAAGGAATGCCCAGGAGGCTAAACAGACTCTGTGTAGGTCTACTAGACTGACCTGATCACAATTGCGGCAAAGTGTTCGTAGTGCCTGGCCAGTTGTGTATAGGTCACCTAAGTTGACCCTGTGTAGGCCAGTGCAGGTACCTAAACTCATCTCTACCCAACTACACTGGGGTCAGTCCCGTGTTTATTCAACGAAAAATTAAAATTTCAAACACTTCCGACTGTATTCTGAGAAGGTGAGTCTAGGAAGCTAGGCAGACCTAGTCTGACATATACATACCTTGGCAGACCTACACACATCTACACAGCTACACAGAACTAGACAGAGTTACACAGAGATTGTCTAGGCCCCTAGACAGATGTGCTCTGCCCAGCTAAGCATAGGGACCTTGCCAGATGGTAAGTCTAGGGGGGCCTTGAACGCAGTGACAGGTGTAGTCTGCACGAAGGCGCTAGTCCTGGACGCGTGGGGTGCCGAAGGCGTAATAGTAATCATGTCGCGGTTATGGATGGTACAACCTTGGGGTCAGTCTGGACCCTGTGCGAGGTATGCAAGCCGCGAATATTGCGTGTCATTTTGTGCTTCCTGTTCGTCTCCGCCCCTCGCACCCTTGTCCATTATAAACCCTTCCCTCCCTAAACAAGCTGCACCGTTGTCACCTCCCCCTCCCTGAACACTGTCCGTGCCTGCCCGCATGCGCTGGGATTGAGTCTTGTCTGGGAGGAGAAAGAGGCGGCAGGAGTAGTGATGGCTGCGCTCGGGGCACACGGACGAAGGTGAAAGAGCGGGGTAGGAAGCTGCGTACGGGTCGAGGACTAGAGCAGGCATCGCCGAAGTCCAGTATGGTACAGTGCGGAGTTCGCTACGACCACAGCATACGCGTGCGCCCACAGCGGGAGAAAGGGCGTGCAGAGCATCAGAACACCGGTGCCGCAGAGAGAGCAGACGTGAGGCAGCGGAGAGTGGAATGTGATTGCTCTGTGCTGTGCGCGAGGTCAGTTAAAGTGCAAGGCAAGAGAATTGGTGAGAGGAGGGAGAGAATTAAGGAAGGGGAAGGTAGGCCAAGGGAGCAGGGACAAAAGGGCGGATAGATCTCTCAAACAGAGAGAACGATAGACAGGAACGTGAAGAGGAAAAGAAACAGCAAGGAGAAAGGAAGGAGGGGAAGAGAGGAAACGACATGCTGATAAGGCGTGGTTTTGAACACGCCTAAATTCTTTGATTTTACAAAGTTACATTAGAGCAATCTAATTGAAGTAAGACACAGAGGGTACTAGTCTTGTCCCGAGACTGAGTATTAAACCTATGAAGCATTGAAAACTAGCTCTAAACAATATTGAATGAAGGGATTCTATCAGTACTCTTAACAGAGTAGCTAGTATTATTCTGGAGTTTAATCAGTTAGCTATAGGACTCACCCGACAAGCTGCAGGGAACCCATGTAGCAAGTTCGGTGTCAATATGGATGCCAGGTAACCAAGGGAGTTATTGAAGGAATCAGTTAAACTGCCATTGAAGTCTATTGAACCAAAGGTTGAACTATGTACGCACACTGGAACTGGAAAGCCCGGCCCTGAAGTGGTCATGTGCCCCAGCGCGTCTTGAAGTAGGGAACAAACAAGGAACAACACACCTGTAAATGGATGATTAAGAGGGCTAATGGCGCGATGCGCACTTAGTCTTCGCATACGGAAATGACAATACAGCCTGTAGGAGGGTTTGTAAGGTTGATTGGTCTATTGTTGAGTACATACTACTTAATAATGGGCTTGATAGGGAGAATTGGCTTAGAAATAGTGCTTTAAAGCTGCTCGGATGGTTAAATCCCAAGATCTGGGCAGGCTGGATGCTCTGTTCTCTAAAGCTGGGCAGTAGGGATGTTCTATTCTATTTATCTGGGCACTTACAAATGTGCATTCTCTCTCCGCTAAATTATTATATTGTTTGTAACCCGCAGTAGCCAGTAACATTATAAAGCTCCACCAAATGTACTAGATAGAGAGTGAATTATCACCCCCCTTGTTGGCACAAAGCTCTTTTTGAGTCTTTAGCCTCACCAGCTATTTAGTTCAGCAAGACTTATCAGTCTTGTGGGTTCTATTACATTGCCACTACAACTTGGGGGTTGTTTAAATTAACTACGGTTATTCCAACGGTTTGACAACCATAAAGTCAATTACAACCACTTGTTCTTAAGGTTGAAGGGTTTTTAAATCCTACTTCCCTGAACACACACACACGCGCATTATTGAGTAGTAGTCAGTGTTTTATTTGGTGTTAAATTGAGCAGACATTGTCTTGCTCTTTTTGATATTGGATTTCACTGTTGCACGCAAGTGCACCGTTTCAACGCACCGGCTCAGGACATGCAGTAGCTGTGTCTTGCTGTTTCGCCCGTTCGTCGTATCTCACCCCTCTCCTCCCCATTATAAACGCCGGAACATCAACAAGCCCCTCCCCCTCAACCCACAACGACATCTGTCCCAGCCCTAATCAGCCCGGTCAAGTACACGTGCGGGCGCACAGCGGCGAGGAAAAGGGCGAGTGGAAGAGAAGAGATAGGAGAACAATGTTCGGGGCGCGTGGCAGGGGGCATGCGACGTCCCAGTCTGACATGAGGAGTCAATGAGCCGGAGGCGGTTGAAGTAGAAGGCGTAGCAGATGTGCCCGCCGACCAGGTCATCACCCAGAGAAATACGCCGGAGGCAGTATTGGCCGCGATAGCAGCGTACGTGAGCACCCACAGCGTGTGACAGCGTACGAAGCGTCGTGAGGGCCGGCGCTGCTGCGAGGGCAGTGATGAGGTGGAGAGCGCAGGGTCGCCGGAGGTGAGCATCATCTTATTCTACACGCAGCACGGTGAGTCGACAAACAAGAAAAGGGGGAGAGGACGCACGAGCTCAACACAGCTCAACACACAGCAACTGTGTCCACCAGCGCATCGAGCAGGCTGGTTGAGGTCGGTCCCCGCGCCTTTGCGGATTATGGGTGTGCACAGCCGTGCTGACTCTGAATTGCCATTGCTAGGTCTTAACAGGTAGGTCACGTCGACCCTCTGCAGCATTCTGAACATGTCCGCGTCTTCTGGGCTCGAATTGGGCAGAACGAGTGTATGCACAGGGTATGCGAGGCAGGGGTGCGCAGCATTTGGAGCACGGCCACGGACTGGTACCGGGAGTGGAGGACGAGGGTGTGGCAGAAGAGCGGGAGGGCAGTGCAGTGGAAGGTGCAGGAGACGAGGAGGGGCGCAAGGCTGTGTCTGCTTTCCGCTCCATGATGTACTCTGAGTACTGAGTACTGAGGGTCCATCAGCAAAAGCACATTTCACACGCCATCTTTTGATCTTGTGATGTCGCGTAGATCTTGTGGACGCGACTACGCGAGCCACGTGTCAGCGACGGCGCTTAGGTCAGCCTGACTGCGACGTAGCCCAACGTGGCCACAGTCCCAGCGCGGGTGTTGAGGGGAAAGATGTCACTGCATTGAATAGCGAGTGACCATCTGCCAAGAACCCATGCAAGTTGAACCAGAACCCGGACCATGGGAATGGTGTGCAGTCGATGCAGCAATAACCCGGTCTAACCGGGTTATTCCGGGTTGCTGTTCTGTGTTGCTTGCAGCGAGAATTCGTAGGCAACGAGTGTCCGATACTGATATAGTGTACTCGGACACACACAACTCTAGTCCACTAGCAGTGTTCCATGTTGGTGGTTGGTTGTGGGTACACTGCTCTATGACCATGCAGACCTCCGCCGGGTTACCGGCCAGAGTCTGCCTTGCTAATCCACATGGAGGCAAGTGTCTCGACATGTGGATGCAAGTTTGGTGAAAGCAGTTTCCGACAGCGAACCGCTTGGGCCCGAAGGCTGCGGCAACCAGGGATAGATGGAGAGAGTTGAGTATAGGGGCCAGGGGTCTGTCGACGACCACAACTGTGAGGAGACAGGACCCAAGGCGACGAGACAGACAGAAGCAAGATCAGCTTAAGTCACACACAAGTCAAGGCCAAAGTAAGGCCGGAGAATAGACGAGATAGAATCTACCGTACAGGGAGATTCTACTGCTACTTATATACTGTGAATACAAAGGGGTCCGATCATATGAATATGCATTCTCCACTGATCATCAAAGGATCGAGATGTCAGTTGCAAGGGGTGTGGTTGAAATGTGATCGTGGTTGAAATACGATTGGGTTGAAATGCGATTGTGTTTGAAATACGATCGGGGTTGAAATACGATCGTGGGCGAAAGATGATCATGGTTGCAATATGATCGATAGAAGTTCAAGTGAGGAGCCAGAGCGATCATGATCGAGTATAGGGTTCAGTGCTCCTGACACTGAGGAGTCCAGGGACTAGTGTCAGTTGGACACATAGGAGTAGGCCAGGGGATAGACACCTGTCCACGGAGAGGGGTCGTGAGGACAAGTCGTTTCGAGTCCTAGGGGTTAAGAATAACCCTGGCGATGATGTGTAGTTTGATAGGAGGTTGAGGAACGACCAGGCAACAGT
Organism: Mycena leptocephala; assembly: GCA_029378395.1. Taxonomy (NCBI): domain Eukaryota; kingdom Fungi; phylum Basidiomycota; class Agaricomycetes; order Agaricales; family Mycenaceae; genus Mycena; species Mycena leptocephala. Next base: position 90,383 of record JARJLF010000402.1, read on the forward strand.
GTCGCTCCGAATATCCTCGATCATTGGTTGTTTTGATCTGAAACCCGGGGATGTGTTTGAGCCGCAATGAGCGGTGCGAATTGCGCGAACGAAAGAGGCCAAGAAATGCCAAATCATGACACCACGAGACCGCGAAACCTAAATAAATCGAAGATTTTGAGAATGGAGTACATCTCAAAGTACCTGCACGCAATGTTACATGGTGGAGAAGCTATGCAAGAATTCATGGGTGCGTATTTATCCACAAAGAAGGCACGAAATACCTGGAGGGAACAAGTGTCAATCACGTTTAGACAGCTCTCGTGAGAATTCGGACATAACTCGTGATTCGCGTGCGCGCGAACTTTTGGCTCGCGTACGAGAGGTCACGAGCAGATTGTTTAAATCCCGATGTCATGCGATGCCGGCATGCGCGAGAATGTGCTCAAAATTCTTCAGGGAATAGCGCAAGTGACGTTCTGGCTAATGAGCTCAACGGTAACTCGACAAAGCCCATTGCCAAGGCAGTTTGACTCTTTAGTTGTTCTAACCGCTTTGCTCACGTTGAGCGCAAGACCTTGTGGGTGATTGCTGGAAGCTTCAGGCTCAAACATCGTCAAATGTAATGTGCTTTATCGTCGCTCTTTGGTTGTGATTCCACGTTAAATGTGTTTCTGCCTTTGGAGATCCTTCCAACTATTTAATATGTTGCTGCCTTTAAAACTAAGGCCTCAAAAAATGCCGCTCAACTTGTTCAGGACTACTGTGCATCTGTAACTTCGCGCGTTCGGCAGTGTAAGTTATTTCTTGCTCTGAGTTGGCTCTTGGAATTCTCAAGCACGAGGAGCTTTGCAAACTTGAACCTCTTTGGGACTGAGATGCTATTAAACAGCAATATTCTAAAATAAGTACGGCATGCTGTGAAACAGGCGCGCATTTGGATGTCAGAAGCACCGTAATCAACAGCTTGTCCTCGTGGTCTCCCAACACTTGCTCTTTCCCCTCATGCCTCTCTTTGACTCTGCCTCTGGGTGTAAGGGCAACCTCTAGACCCGAGAATCTCAAGGGGCTAGCGAGGGGAATCCGAAGGTATGAATAAGAAGTAGCTAAATACAAGAAGATACGCACCTAGCGAGGGGAATCCGAAGAGAAGAAACTCTGAGGATTCCCACGCTAGGTCGTGGGTATAAGTGGCTACTGACTAGTAGCACATGACCGGAGTGATCGGCAGATGTCTCGGGCTTGATCGCAGACTTGATGCCATTGTGTAAGCGACCTTTTGGGATCTATAGGTGGGTTACGTAAACTGGGTCGGTCGACCGGGCGCCGGGTGCCGGATGACCGGGGCCGGGTGCCGGGTGACCGGGGCCAGGCGGAGGTTCCCCTGACATCACCCCCCCCTTGGAATGCGGCGACTCGACGCATATGCCGGAGGGAACGAACGTGGACGGAGGGGTCGCGGAATGGGAGGGAATCGAAAGCGGCGTGGGCGATGATCCGGGGTTTTGAGGGGTACTTCCGGTAAAACTCGGCGATAGCCTCGTCAGCGAATACATCGGAGTGCTTCACCCATTGGTTGTGCGACTCGTCATACCCTTTAAACCGGACCATGTACCAGAGGGATTTATACCGGATTTTCGCGTCGAGGATCTCTTTGACCTCCCACTCGGGTGCATCGCCAGGGACGTCCGGCAGGACCGGGGCCGGTTCGTCATAGCCCGGGCGGCCTTCGAAGGGGTCATCTTCCACGAGCTGCAACTTCACGACCGGGAACACCGGGTGGAGTCGGGAGAGACGGGGTGGCAGTTCCAGTTTGTACGCGCCTTGGCCGACGACCTTGGTGACTTTAAAAGGGCCTAGGCGTCGGTGAGAGAGCTCCGGGGACGGCCGGGTCGTTTGGATGTCGGAAGCATCGAGCCAGACCCGGTCGCCGACCTTGATGTCCGGCGCAGGGGTGCGTCGGCGGTCGTAGTACCGCTTGTACTCCTCCTTTGCTTTTACGAGGGCGGCCTTCGCCTCAGAGACCCTGGAAGCGATCCGGTCGTGAAATTCGTTAACCGACTCTACTTTCGAACGCGGCCCGTTCGGCTCGAACCCCATCCGGGGGAGCCGGCCGGTGTCCGTCATGAACGGAACCTGCTGCGTCGAAGAGTGGATGTGGTTGTTGTATGGCCGGGAGGAGCTCATCCCAGTCATCCTGCTTGTAGTTAGTGAAAAGCCGGATGAACTGCTCCATCTCCTGGTTGACGCATTCGGTCTGGCCGTCGGTCTGCGGGTGGTAAGCCGTAGAGGTGGCCGGTTTGATCCCGATGAGGCGCCAAAGCTCGGTGGTGAACTCGGCGACGAACTGGGGACCACGGTCGGAGATGTACTTCTCGGGGGTGCCATGGAGCTTCCAGACGTTCCGGTAATACAACCGGGCAGCTCCGACAGCATCCAACCGGGTCGTACACTCCATAAAGTGAGCGCGTTTACCTAGGACGTCCACAACAACCATGACCGAGTCGTAGCCGTGGGCTTCTGGGAGCTCGACTACGAAGTCTACCGAGACCGTGCTCCAACGTTCCTCCGGGATCTCGGTCGGGTGGAGCTCGCCCACCGGAAGCTTCCGGAGAGCCTTGGTGCGGCAGCACAGGTCGCAGGTTGCCACGTACCGGCCGACGTGTCGGGACATCTGGGGCCACCAGTAGTTCCGGGAGACTAGCTCCAACGTCTTGAACCGGCCGGCATGCCCGGCAACTCGGGTGTCGTGATGCTGCTCCAGGATCCGACGGCGAAGGTCCTTGTCCCGAGGGACGACAATCTTGCCGCGGAAATAGAGCAGCCCGCCTTCGACGTGCCATTCGGCCGACCGGGTGGACCGGGTTCCTCGGGCCTTAAGGAGGTCCCGAGCTGCGAGAGCCACGGGTTCCTCAAGGTCCGGTTCGCCAGCGAGTGCCTCTCGGACGTCCCGCAGGAGGGGAACCTCCGGGCCAGCTACCACGATGCCCTCCAACGCACGGATCCGGAACAGGGCGGGACTCAGGAGCGTCACATCCGTGTTGTCCGGGCCCGGGCCGTGATCCGGACGCCGGGAGAGCGCGTCTGGTTTACCCATAGAGCGCCCAGGCTTGTGGTGAAGCTCGAAATCAAACCGGGACAGATACAGGGACCACCGCGCCTGTCGCCGGTTGAGATCTTGCGACTTCCGGAAATACTCCAGGTTCTTGTGGTCGGTCCAGATCTCGATCGGATGCTGCGCGCCTTCGAGGAAGTGCCTCCATTCCTCAAGGGCTCGGATGATCGCGAGCATCTCTTTGTCGTGGATCTCGTAGTTGCGCTGGACCAGACTCAAGCTCTTGGAGTAGAACGCGACCGGATGCCACTTGCCGTCGTCGCCCGGTTGAGACAGGACAGCGCCGGTTGCATAGTCCGAGCTATCCGCCTCTAGCCGGTACGGCTTGGACTCGTCCGGCAGGACAAGGACCGGCTCCCGGGTGACCGCATCTTTGATGGCTTGGAATGCGGTCGCCTCGAGTTCGGTCCAAACCCAAGGAGCACGCTTTCCGGTGAGGTCGAACAGTGGCCGGGCGGCATCTGAGAACGCTTTGATGAACCGCCGGTAGAAGTTTGTGAAGCCGAGGAACTGCTGCACGTCCTTCTTGCACTCCGGCGTCGGCCAGTTAGTGACGCCGGCAACCTTGACCGGGTCCATCTCTACGTGATTGTGAGAGACGATAACCCCCAGGTACTCAATCGACGTCTTTTCGAACTCGCACTTCTCCGGGCGCAGGAAAAGCTTGTGCTCCCGGAGCCGGCGGAGAACTTCCCGGACGATCTCCCGGTGCCGGGTAAGGTCCGAGTGTGCGATGAGGATGTCGTCGAGGTATACCATGACGTCTCCAGACAGGATGAGGTCTTGGAAAATGTCGTTCATCATTGTCTGGAAAGTCGCAGGGGAATTGGTCAAGCCGAAGTACATCACCAAGGGTTCGAAAAGGCCCCGGTTCGTCCGGAAGGCAGCCTTCCACTCGTCGCCTTCCCGGATGCGGACGTTATTAAAGCCCCACCGGACATCGAGTTTCGTGAAGAACCGGGCTCCCTTCAAACGGTTGATGAGGTCGTTGATCAGAGGGATCGGGTACCGGTTCTTCACGGTCATCGCATTGAGCGCCCGGTAATCCTGTACGAACCGGAGCGCGCCGTCCTTCTTTTTGACGAAGAAGACAGGCGAGGCCATCGGTGACTTCGACGGCCGGATCCGGCCGGTCGCCAACCCCTCTTCGATGAACGCGTCGAGCTCGCGTTGCTCGAGAGGTGAGATCGGGTAGACCTTACAGTTGGCCGGTTTGGCATCCGGGACGAGTTCGATGGCATGGTCCCACAAGCGACGGTCCGGTAGTGAATCGAAGGCCTCTCGGTTGAAGACATCCTCGAAGTCACGCACCCACTCCGGAAGTTCATCCTTACCGGGTGCGGAGTTCTTGGCGAAGGCTTCGGCCAGCCGCTGGGAGACAGTGCTGGTGGCCCGGATGTCTTCTGGAGGAGAGAACTGGGTGTAAAAGACCCGGTCTCCGTCCTCGAGAGGGTCATCTTCGTCATCCGAGTCGTCCGAGTCGTCTAGCAGGAGTTCGGGCAGGTCCTCCTCGAACTCGTCATCATCATCCTCGCCGAGCCGGTCGTCCGTGTCGATAGTGCAAATGGTCGGGACCGGTCCGGCTCGGAGTTGCCGGACGATGCGGGCGATAGTCTTCGCTTGCTTACGCTCGGCTCTGGCCTCATCGACACAGGTCGTGCAACCGGACGGGCATCGGCTCATCTTGACCTCCCGGGTATCCCAGTTGATCTCGGGGTTATGCTTCCGGAGCCAGGAATACCCAAGAATAAGCTTTTGCTTACCGAGCCCAGTTACAGCGAGTTGGACTCGTTCGCTGTGACCCTTGTAGCGGAGAACGAGAGTCGCGACATCTCGGATGAAGCCGGCCTCGTTGGGGGAGCCGTCTACATTGAACACCGGAATGGGTTGCGAGAGCCGGCGGACCGGGATCCCGCTCGCCTTAACGTACTCGGAGTCAATGAAGTCGGAGGTTGCTCCACAGTCGATAAGCCCATCGAGCGAGAGCTTCACAGCGTTGTCGGTCGACTCGATCTCTTTTTTTTTTTTTTTTTTTTTTTTTTTTGGTGGTACATTAGCCAATAGCAATTAACAATAGGTTAATCCGACTGGTTTGTAAAGTATGAAACGTTCGTTCCGTTGGGAGTGGTTTACACCACCCAGAGAAATGCTTTGCGCACACCCATTGGGTAGTGTGGGACTATCGCGTCACCCAATTCCACGGCCGTTGCGTCGCCGGGAATGGGTCGACTCGATCTCCAATGGAAGGTGGAGGGAGTTAGCACCAGATGTCGCGGCGACCGTATAGCGCTTAGGAAGTTTGCGCTCCCAAGCAGACTTACGGGGCGGGCGGGTGGCCGGTCCGGCCGGCGGCGGATGAGTGACCGGTCTAGCCGGCGGGGGAGCCGAAGCGACCGGTTGGTCGTCCGGATTGGGGGGTGCGTCTATCGTTTCGGTCGATGCAAGAGGTATATTGTCTGACTCGTTACATAAAATGTCGAAACGATTAGGGGACGCGATCGAGGGCGCACTGCTCACTCGCCGCGGAGGGGAAAATCCTCTAGGGCGGGGTCGTCAGTGAGGGCCTCGGTCGTGGCCATGCGGGCCACGAGTTCCTCCAACATCTCTCCTCCGAGCTGGCGGATCACCTCGTCAAGCACGTCGGTCGTCCGGACGTCGGCCGGTGCCGGGCAATCTCGGGCGAAGTGATTGGCATCTCCGCAGCGGAAACAGCCACGGCGTGGCACATGGCGTGCACGGGTGCGGTCTACGTCCATGGGGACCGGAGCCGGGAGGGGCGGGGCAGCGGCCCTCGGCGCGGGTGCGGCAACGGTGCCCGGCGTGGACTGGTTGGTTCGGGGGCGGGCCGGCAGAACCGTGTGACGTCCGGACGCCCCGGCGTTCCGAGCGCGCAGGTGCGACTCGTACTGCCGGTAGGCCCGGGCGCGCCAGGCTGCGTAGTCCCTGAGGCCGGGTGGGTCGCTAGAGCCGGTGATGGCGAGGTTGATCGCCGGGTCAAGGCCGGTCCGATACTTTGTGACCTTGACAAGTTCGTCTTCAAAGCCGGCGAGGTCGACCAGGTCCTCAAACTCGTCCGTGTACCGGAACACGTCCCGGTTGCCCATATGGTAGGCGCGAGACTCGAGTTTGTGCAGGGCATGGTCCTGCTCGTTCTCCTCGACGAAACGGAGTCGGAACTCCTTGACAAACATCTCCCAGGCCGGAAACGGAAATTCCGCCTTGGCCGACTGGCGCTCAGCCCAACGTTGCGCCGCGTCTTTGGCCATGAACGACATGGCGTACCGGACAACCTTTTCCTCGGAAAGTTCTCCGTTCTCTACGAAAGCCTCTGGGACGAGCCGGGCGTACGACCGGACGGCGTGGAGAAACGCCCGGCCCTGCGTCCGGTCGCCGTCGAAGACGAACGGGGGGTTCGGCCGAAGGACCGATTTTGCGCCGGACCCGCCGGTTGTGGTGTACTGCGTGAATAGTCCTGGACCCGGTTCCGGAGCCGTTTCGGCAAGGGATAGGGCAGGCGAGATTGCGCGTTGCTGTTTTTCGAGTATTTTGGTGAGGCTGGCTAAGGTGGCCTCGATCCGGTCCATCCGGGCATCGGCAGCTGCTGCATCAGCGCCGGACATGGTAGAATCGAGGACAGGGGAGGAGGGGATAAAATTGGAAGTTGGGGTGGTGGGAGCACTGCCACTATGATCCGAACCTTCCAAGCCAAACTTCCCAATTTTGTCCAGTTAATCCCTAGAGAGAGTTTCTTCTGCTGTAAGGGCAACCTCTAGACCCGAGAATCTCAAGGGGCTAGCGAGGGGAATCCGAAGGTATGAATAAGAAGTAGCTAAATACAAGAAGATACGCACCTAGCGAGGGGAATCCGAAGAGAAGAAACTCTGAGGATTCCCACGCTAGGTCGTGGGTATAAGTGGCTACTGACTAGTAGCACATGACCGGAGTGATCGGCAGATGTCTCGGGCTTGATCGCAGACTTGATGCCATTGTGTAAGCGACCTTTTGGGATCTATAGGTGGGTTACGTAAACTGGGTCGGTCGACCGGGCGCCGGGTGCCGGATGACCGGGGCCGGGTGCCGGGTGACCGGGGCCGGGCGGAGGTTCCCCTGACACTGGGTTCCAAATCACAGGCGGGACTTTTATCGACAATGTTGGGGACATAAACATCAATACCACGCAGCTTCAATGGCCTGGGCAAGACTGTGATCCACTACGAGCACTTGAATTTGTCGCGGCTCAAGACCCGAGTCACAAGTTAATGGGAGTGGAGAGGAATGTTCGACAGGCTGGAGCTGCGAGGAGGCACCCAAATGGTATGTCACCAGCCCTTTGTAATTATTCGGCCCCTGATGAAGTGGAAGATGTTTCTCATCGGCCACAAATTCTGAGTTCTTTGCAGAGCTTGTCTCACCAGGTCCCCAATGATGAATCTTGGTCCACATCGGCTGCATCTGCTTCGTCATTATCGAATCCTCCTTCATTCCTATTCTCACAACTGGAACATGACTTCAATTTCTCGTCCTTCTTCGAGTCTCCCGGCAACGCAGCCCTGGCCATAAACAGAAACTTCTCCAGTGCACAGGAATCCACTACTGCATATCCTGAGCTGTTCAATGACTCTATAAATTCTACAACCTTTGAATACCCACTCACAAATTCTGTGCCAATGTCAGGCACTCACGGATATTACAACCAGATTTTACCCTCTGAAAATCAGCCCACATTCGACCCGATGTTGACTACGCTTGTTCTAAATTCTATGCCATCTGCGGAGATATTTTCGGAACAAACTCGACCCAGATTCGCTCCATCTTTTCATCCTTTTAACACCATAGCAGATGTATCCTTTGATTTCTCACCCAACTCCGACTTCCTGGCAGGCTCATTCGGTGAACCGGTGGTGGACGACATTGGAAGCAATGCATTTTCTGTTGCTACTATCAATCACCTACCTTGGAATGACCCATCTTTTCAGCCAAAAACAAGGATTAATGGCGGGACATTTATTGGCGGGAATGTGAACCATATTGAACGTCATGGTGAAGCAGGTAAGTTGTGACCCTTGAAAGCGGGAATACACAATATGCTATACTGACCAAATCTCCCAAGGTCTACATATTCTGCATTGGGCAATAGCCGGTGATGCCTTCCATAATTCGGCAGAGAGATTTCCACAGCCAAAATGCCATCCCGAGACACGGACAGAGATGCTCGAGAACCTCTGGAATTGGACTCGTGGAAATTATTCTTTCAGCAATGACATTGGCTTAAAGTCAGAGAATGCGAGCAAAATTACCTGGTTGTATGGCCCTGCAGGTGCCGGAAAATCAGCCATTGGGCAGTCTTTGTGTCAGAAGCTTGATGCAGAAGGTGGCCTTGGCGGGGCCTTCTTCTTTAAACGTGGACATCCTTCCCGCGGAAATGGCAACAAGCTATTCCCTACTCTTGCATATCAACTCAGCCGTTGTGGACCGGAATTAAAACACGCCATCTGCCAGGTAGTGGAGGATGATCCTTCCATCATCAACTACTCCCTCCCTAGCCAGCTTCAACAGCTTATTGTTGAGCCATGTCGACAAAATTTCCATGGCCATACATTAACCATCATTATTGATGGGCTGGATGAATGCGATGACCAAGATATTCAGCAAGAAATATTACAGTCCATTGGAAGTTTCATGCATGACAGTTCTCTTCCTCTCAGATTTCTCATTGCCAGTAGACCTGAGCCTCACATTCGCGAGATATTCACGGGCCCACTAAACAATCTGCATTGTCCCTTGAATGTCAACAAGTCATTTGAGGATGTCTGCAAATATCTGCTTGATGAATTTGCGCGGATTCATCGAGAACACTATGCAACCATGGTCAGGGTTCCTAAACCCTGGCCCTCCCTGGATATCATCCACAAACTTGTTGAGAAGTCCTCGGGATATTTCATCTATGCTTCCACAATCATCAAATTCATTGATGACAAAAATTTCCGTCCCACTGAACGTCTCGCAGTCATCACAGGAATGGCAGAATCCCGTTTTGGAGTGCCATTTGCTGCCCTTGATCAGCTGTACACTCAAATCCTTTCTGAACTTCCTGCTCGACCCGAACTTCTCAAAATTCTAAAGGTCATTACCACCAAACTTTCTTCTGATACTTTGTCATCCACCTCCATTGAACAACTCCTTGAACTGGAGCCAGGGGATGTACAATTGGTGCTGCGAGGCCTACATTCTGTGATCAGCTTACCAGAGGATGACAAGGACAAAGACGGGATATCCATCCATCACGCTTCCTTCCGTGATTTCCTGCAAGATCCAGCACGGGCAGGAATATTTTATATTAGTGGTTGTCAGCACCACACAGATTTATCTCGCCATATTCTCAAGGCATTTTCATACAAGTATGATGATCCATCCCTTAACCGACGTGGTCATGTTGCTCGGTAAAATTATTCCAATTGAAAAACACTAAATTCTGAACAAACTTATTCTTAGGTACCTTGAGTTGTCAGCATTTGAATGTGTAGCTTCCTGTGAGCCCTCTTCAGACCTCATAACCCTGCTTCGCTCTTTCAATCCAGACTTCTTGTTTGACCAGCCCCAGGAACTCAATGGGCCCGATGGACTGATCTCTATTGTATTGGATTGGTTGAAAGTATGTCCTGTCGCACGGTCCACAAACATCATCGTCATTTGAATTTGTTTTCAGAAAAGTCAGCCGCTGGCCGAAGATCTAGTTCGGCTCTGGGAAGACTACCTGTTCATGGATGATTGTGAATACATATGGTCTCAAGATGGAGAACTCGAAGTTACCTGGGCAGATCGGAACCACTGCCACCAGATTCTGTTGCAGGCTTCCCCCCCACTCATTAAGATTCTTCAAGCAATTAAATTCCTTCGGCGGCACTGGTTCTTGCCCCTGTTCCATATTCACTTCCTCTTGAATTTCTCATGGGACGAGCTAAGAACGGCAATCTGTTCTCTATGTTCACTCATACACAATAAAGAGGAAGGGCTTCTCAGCAAACTGTTGATTGTGGCATTGGATCCTGCCCTCTTTCCAGTGCCCTTTGACTTGATTGTGTGGGACTTTGCTTGCGGTTCTCTGCATGTTATGCAGCAGATACTCAGCGGTGAATTGGACAAACATCTACTGTGAGTGTCCATATGCATTTAATTTACTGCCACCATGATTGTAATTCAGGCGGCGATTGATGGGATGGAGTTATTATCTGAGAGCGTGTCCACCATCCCCCAAGCTGTTACAGGATCTAGAGCCTATCTTGGAAGGTTACCAGTTTCAATTTGAAAATGAATACCACAATGTCGCGCAATGGCTGAAGGTTTGATCTTGATTTTTTTTGGAGTGGGCATTTATTCATGCATGTAATTTCTTAGACATTTCCTCAACCTCCACAGGAATTAATCAGCCATGTGGAAGGGTATTTGGAGAAATACCTTTCGAAATTTTCTGGCCCTTCTGCTCAAATCACCTATTTGGAGGGAGATTGGAGAAAATGGTATGATTCAGTAGAGAGATATCGTGCTTGAAATTAGTAGTCAGTATGTCGGTATAATTGTTAAGAAATTGAATAGTCGTGTCCGACAGGATGGATGGATGGAAGGATGGTCCCACTCAACCCCTTGACATGTTTATACTTTGACTTGACCGGAAGTCAGAGTCGTTGGAACCATAATATGTCCGACCCTGCAAGCCAGTCAATCACATATATGGACGTCAACACAAAGCAAGCAGTGACCCGCTCCGACTGCGACACAATTGGATATATTATTTGCTGAATCGACAGCGCCCAAATATCTCGACAATGGGGATGTATCTGCTTCAAGGGTTTGATACAATTCCGCGTTGATTGATATGTTCAATATAAATGGCGCTGTCCGCTGAGAATTGAGATCGAGGACAATAAACTAAATATCCTGCATGAACATAAATCCCCGGCGAATGCCCAATAGAAAATATGAGTACATACAGGAGGGGGGGGGGGGTTCTTAGTGCAACTAAAGGAGGTGCACCTGTTCAATGGAGCTCCGTGCAATCCGCGCCAAATACTTCTTGACGGCGAGTATGATAATGTAGTCGTGAATTGAAGTCAAGAACACTACAAAGTCTCAACTTGACCGACACGCTCTTTCAAAGGCGTAATCGCAGCCCTAAGCGTTCCCTTGAATCCTCAGATAAAAAACAAACAAAAAACCTCGATTGAGCGAGTATGTGCAAAATAGATGGCGCAAATGTTGCAGCAGTCGAGATTTTTCCCGGCTACAGATTATTTTGCCAGACGTTGAAAGTGTTATCTTGAATTATGTTCTATGTTGAATGGAGACCTTTGAGAGTTGAAACTTGATGCTACAGTGCGCTGAGTCTTGAATGAACTTGAAGCTCAAGCCTCCGCCAGTCCAGCGTATCCCGTCCTCGATGCCCTACAATATTTCTTTTTGCACCGCAGCCCAAATAAATATGTCACAATTCTGTCGACACCAAGGTGGAGAACCTTAACAGCGGAGCCGCTTCCAGGTCAAGAAGACGATTAGAGGCCGAACTTAGCAGTAGAAAGCACATTGACAGACCAGAGGATGAATAAAATTCGAGCGAGAGGTAAGAGTGTGATTATTTTGCCATACGTGGAACATCAAGGCTTAAAGTATTCTCCGTGTTGGAGGTCGAACCTTTGAAATTTGATGCCACTCTGGATACGAGCGGCTTCCACGAAAAGCCTGGATTCTGGAGTGAAATTCTTTGGAGACTCTGAACGCTGCACGAGTTGGAACTATCTGCGCAATAAATATATCAGACACCGCAGTGCAAGCGCAAGTGCAGCAAAGATCCTGTGACATGAGTGCGAGAGTGAACGGACTTCAAACACATCCAGAAAACGGACAATCCAGAATGTGAGTGCACATGGCCGGACAAACCAGTTGAAAGCCAACACTTCATTGGCAGTTCGAGTTTATTCGGATCCAAATTGTAGAGCCATCAAAGAGCAGATTCAAGTCCCACTAAAAGAGGAACTCAAAAATACGGTGAAACAGGCAAATGATAATGAGGATAAACCTAGAATAACTACTTTCCAGATACATGCGGAGCACAGAAAACATGATGCAGAGTCTTAGTCAGGCCGAGGATCCAGCGGGAGACCGATATTTTATTGCGGCGTGGCTCGAATTACTGGAAATTTGCAAGCGGGAATTTTAAAGAGGATAGAGGACCGTGAGACGCGGACTCGAGGACAGCAGGGAATGCTTAAGTTTCAGAGACCAGGGCCAGCAGAAATGCAGAGATCGAGACGGGCTTAGGTAAATTGGACTCGGGAGTATAAAAAAAAATGGAGGCCGGAGGACTTCAGTTGTTCTGCGACCGCAAACACAGTTCCGAGTTCGCGTCGTCGTGGTTTGAAGAGAGAAGAGGCGCATCAGTCACCCGTGACTGTCACGCCCACCTCTTGCCTTTTTCGTCATACCCCTTCCTCCCTCCCTCCCTCTCGACCCAAGGACTTATTCAGCAGAAGAAGAAAAATAAATCCCATATCTTTATACAATACGTTACACATATGTACATACCTGTATTCCAATACATTCCAATAGAGTCCGTGCGCACTGTATGTGCACCTTCCCACTGTCCCTCCCGTCGTCCAAGCCAGGGAATGGGAATGGGAAGACGAAGACGAGGAGTATGGGGGAAAGGAAGGAAGGAGGGCAGGCGCGTTTCAGGCGTGTCTATAGGTGTATGCGGCGTCATTTATCACCTCAGGCAGCACCGCCGTCATGCCGTAACACCCCTCTTAGGCCCCCTTCTCTGTATGAGTAAAGGGGGCCTAAGAGGGTCCATCCGCCGTGCGGATGGTAGTCACCATTTAGTCATCTTCCCAAACGGGTAGATATTGATGCTCGGTACCCACGCTCCTCCCGCCGCGCCATCCGCCGCACCTGCTGTTCATTTTTTTTTGCTTGCTCTTTTTGGGCCTAGGGATGGTCACGGGTACGGGTCAACCTGGCGGGTTTCCGGGTCGGGTGAGCGTGGGTAAGGGTACGGGTTACAATTTTAGTGGACCCGAAACCCGCGGGTACACAGGTCTGCAGATATTTGATTTTCTCATGGAATTTAAGTCATTTCAAGGTGCTACCAGCTATAAAATGTATTCTCAAGCTTCTGTTAAGCTCCTGATGGACTCAAAAGTTCCAATTATTGGACACATTTCATGTTTTGAAGGTGTTGAACATGCCGGCAAGCCTCGGCAGTCCTGATCCGATCAATTCGGACGACCCGTGGACAACCCGTAGACCCGTGGGTTGAGGTTCGGGTTTTGCGGGTCAGGGTCCAGGTTGACTGATTTATACCCGGACCCGGACCTGTGACCATCCCTATTCGGGCCGCACCATTTAACCTCTCACTGGCCATTTCCCTTGAAACTTTCCCTCAATCTAGCAGCAACTTTTGCTTACATTTTGACCCACCGAAGAATTCCGGCGGATCCATCCGCCGCATTTTCTTTTCACAGCTTCATGTTTGCTGAGAAGCCCTTCCTCTTTATTGTGTATGAGTGAACATAGAGAACAGATTGCCGTTCTTAGCTCGTCCCATGAGAAATTCAAGAGGAAGTGAATATGGAACAGGGGCAAGAACCAGTGCCGCCGAAGGAATTTAATTGCTTGAAGAATCTTAATGAGTGGGGGGGAAGCCTGCAACAGAATCTGGTGGCAGTGGTTCCGATCTGCCCAGGTAACTTCGAGTTCTCCATCTTGAGACCATATGTATTCACAATCATCGCAGTTGTCCGCAAATGAACCAAATGTTGTCTCTTTAAAATTCCGTACATCTCTTTGAATTCGGTATGTATATATCTCCCTGATGACATTAGAGAGCTTGCGTAGAGCCACCGGGAGCCACCTGGTGGCTCTTTAGGCATGCGCTGCCCGGTGGCTCTGAAATACCACCGATTCTTGTGTTGCCAAGCTATGTCCAGTAGGTCGGAGGGTATTCAGCCTGAAATATGTGTATTTGGCGTCTCTGAAGGCTACTCATGAGTTTATGGATGGGCGTATGGCGCACAGATGATGTCATACTTGAGCCACCGGAGAGCCACCAAATGCGGAAATGGCTATGGAGCACCGGGCAGCGCATGCCTAAAGAGCCACCAGGTGGCTCCCGGTGGCTCTGCGCAAGCTCTCTATTCATATCCTTGTTGCATATTCTTCAATGTCTGACTCAAAGCTGGCTCTGCCCACAGCTTGACCTTTTGGAGTGTGGTTGTTTCAACAAGTTTCAAATTTCAAGTAGAAAATCAACTGCCAAAAAAATATGATACAACTTATTTATTAGTTTAACCTGCCTGCGGCCCAATGCGAGCTGGTCGACGCGGCAGCGTCGACCGAGCGAGCTTTGGGCCGTCCAGAAATTCTGCTGGGAATCAAGGAGCTAAATATTTGTGGTAGCGCCGTGCCGCTTGTCGGCCTTACCCGTTTTATTTTTTGAACTTGTCTCTGCAATCTAGCCCCGAATCTGGGAAATGAGACTTTTCTAAGTTCTCTTGGTCTGACAGATCAAAACTGGTTTTCTTTTATCGACATCCAAGCAATCTATTTAGATGGGGAAACATTAACCAAACCTGATTTAAGGTGCATACATTCGAGATTGGTTGTCGCATCAATAGCACAGGCATGCCGAGTCAGTACCGCTTCAGTCCGCGCCAGTGCGCGCTGTTCTGCGTCATCTTTATCAGTTACGGTGTCATGCTCTCTTTCTTCGGTTTGTTCTCGCTTCCTCCTCCTTCTGGTCCCGTTCGCCGCTACTTGTTTGTCTTGTTTGGCGTATGTCTATCAGACTGTTCATTGACTGCCAGTACTTCGATCTCGCTAGATTACCGAAGCGTGTCTCATTTTTATTTACTTATGTTTCATGGGAATTTGCGGCCTCCATACCACGTCGTACAGTCTCCCGCTTTGCATGTTATCTCTCTTGCTGGCTTCACTCAGGACATGTCACCGTACCTGGTGTTGAGGTTGTACCACGCGCTCGGGATGTCGGATTCAATTTCCCCGCTTCTAGGCTTGATTAACGTGCCTGCAAGGACCTCGTACAAACGGAGTGACACCACTGTGGCGTCTGTATAACTCGGTCAGTGCAGTCAAGTATCTTTGTGTTGCCGCTCACATTGTTTTTGTTGAATGTTCGGGTGTGAAGATCGCGGCTAAAGTCCGGTTGCTTTCTGACAATGATGTGTTGATAGAGAATCTGAGTACCTCCCGGACGCCTGTTTTGACGGAGAAATTGTCGTATACCGACTTCGGTTATTCTCAGCAAGCAGAAGTTTTGCCGTCATGCCGGCGTCGACCAGTATTTTTTTTCGATTCTCAGATCGTCACCTACTTTATGGATGTGTACAGCCTGGAAGATATGCAGTAGCTCAACTGAAATTGCTGTACAATGCGCGTCAGTTGGTACCTTTGATTTTCCACACCCACACCACCGTCGTTTCGTGCGTAATCTGTACTGGACGCAAGCCGATACTTCCCAAGTTATGGGAAAGGCGACTTCAACAATCGGCCATCCCACCATGGTGTCCTCGGTAGATCCCCCCCTGCAGGGAACACGTCAACGATGTGCTGCTCTTCCGCTGTAAGTCTTCTAGTCATGTACTCGGTGTCAAAGCCCACAGGACCGGACTGGATATTGCGTAGCCCGTTGTTGGCATAGGTTTCGTACGTGACATCTTAGGGTGTGTCGGGAAGGGCTGGGTGGCGTGTGGTGAGTTGCCTCCAGTTATGTGCCGAATTCCTTAGCCTGCAAGGTTTGTCAAACTGATAGCTAAATGCCAATGTTCTGTCTCTTTTAATTTGTAAATTAATCTGTGCAGCTCCCAGCCTTTGCGTCTTGCGCACGGCGACCGTGCTCTTGCTCATGACTGACATGGTTCGCGGGTGGTCTATGGTATACTGTAGGCTGCAGGTGGACCATGGATATTTGTGTTTGCATTTAATTCTAAATTTAAAAAGAACCAAACTCGTTATGCCATGCGCATGCAATGGCCCTCAAGCCCAAGTCACGTGCTGGAGGTAAGTAGTCCATATCCGGAAGTTCGGTTTCCGTGACCCCTTGGGTGTTGGTGTAAATCTTTCGAGCTGTAGATATGCACTGAGCTCTTCATGCTGGTACAATATTTCCAGCAACGCCGCATGCCATCTGCGCACAGAAACCCATCATCGTAGTCAAACATCCTGGTTTGTTGGACCTCCGTTTCCCACAGAAGCCTGGTTTTAGGCCATGGGAAACAAATTCCGTTTCGGAAGATGCGCCGAGAGTGAGTGCTGAAGACTTCGATAATATAATAATGAACACATTGGCCATTGGTGTTGACTCTGTCGGGAGGTATCGGAGGCGCGTTGGAGGCGAGATGAAGG
Source organism: Mycena leptocephala (assembly GCA_029378395.1). Taxonomy (NCBI): domain Eukaryota; kingdom Fungi; phylum Basidiomycota; class Agaricomycetes; order Agaricales; family Mycenaceae; genus Mycena; species Mycena leptocephala. Next base: position 106,890 of record JARJLF010000402.1, read on the forward strand.
CGTCGGAGGCCTTGATGTCACCTGTATGCCTCCGACAGACCTCCGGAAGATTTGCAAGAGAACCTGAGCGCATCACATTTATGTAAAATATGATGCTAAAGCCTAAATTGTAAGGTAGAGAGATGGAATGGGCTGATTAAACATTTGCCCCAGCAGCGGGTTGAGGCTGGGCCGGAGATTGATCGACTAGAGCGATGATCCTACTGCAAAATATTTCTTATAGGCTCAATACCTCATGGGAAATTATGGTCCGGACCTCAAATGACAGTCATAGTGCACCCGCTAATGGGCTAATCAATACAACTCACGCATCTTGCTCATAGGAAAATTCTTTTGAGCTTGCGCGAATAGGAGCTTAAGTCGATAAAGTTCCACGGTTGAATCTTGGGCAAAGTACAGCGACATCATTTTCAAAATCTCTAGACTCATTCTAACGACGTGGGAACTTCAATTTGAGTTGTATTAGGTCTATCCAATGTATTTAGAAGCCTCGTTGCATTTGTCCAGTCGGCGGTAGTTCAGATTTAAGGGGAAACATCGTGATCTGAGATAGAGCTCGGGTATGTTGAAGATTTCGGGGTTTATAATACCTGTATTGCGTCCGTAACACTGGTTCATTGTTTCATCCACAGAGGATATGAGATCTAGCGCCTATTGGCCATATAGAGTCGAGGAACATGCAGACCGTAGGCCTCCTAACGGCAGGTGTGGGAGTGAAACTTACATAACAGTTGGTGCTCTTCACTCACAGGTTCATATACAATTGGTGAGAATTGAGACACGCTTCTACGCAAAGAACGAGCTCCCAACTGCGAAATTCATAAAATCTGTCTGTGAGTCAGGGTATCAAAGTTGAAGTCGCTGAGTCCTGGTCCAGACACTTGCTTCAAACCTCGGAGAGTCATTTGTCAACTTGAACCACCACTGCGAGCTGGAAGAGTTCAATGGGCAGAGCTTTTGGATATCTAAAACAACTATCAGCAATGTTACAGCGTGGATGGAATGAACACAAAGGTAATATTGCCGTCTTCAGAAGTTCATTATGGCAAGCTAAAGACATTTCAAACACTGCTTCATAAAATACGAACCAAGCACAAGAGGTTGAACGATGGATCGGAGGCACCAGTTTATTAAATCACTGCCCGGTTCGTAAGCTCTGTACACACTCAGTGGAATTCCGATACTCTTAGAATTTGTTCGACATTCCCAAGGGCACGGGGGTCGAACATTTGGCTCAACGATTGTAAATTGGAGGCCTCCGACATCCGTGCTTTTTCAAATTCTACTGGCATGTGGAACAGATATTAGCGTGTTTGTGCAACTGCCATTGGAGCCACCTCGTGGCTGATTTGCAGTGCGCAAAAATAGCAGGCGAATGGCTCCACCAAGCCATTCGCCGGCCTCTCACGTCATATTTTGGCGGTGGAGCCATCGATTTGCACACAGCATTTGAGCCACCATGTGGCTCCAACGGCTGATGCACAAACGCTCTATTAATAATCTTAGAACAGTTCAACAATGCATACCATAGGTATTCAACTAATCATTATGCAGGGAACACTGAATGGAAACGAAACTCAACAGAGGCCTCCTTTCCGCACAAAAATTGAACCAGCTTCCTGCACTCGAGCTCCGAGGCTCGGGGGGGCGTTGGATGTTCATGGAACAAAAGTCTGGTCCGAATTCAACGGAGCCCTGAGCATCGCAGTGAGAATTCTGCACGTCTCGGCCATGAGTTGCTCCTGCTTGGCTCTCAAAGCAGCGAGGACATAATCGTCGCTGACACCTTGAGAGCGAAGTCCCTTCGCAGCCTTGCGGAGAACCAAGGTGTGCTCACGAAATTGGGTCTTCAGAGTGGTATTGAGTTCCTTAGATAAAACGGAGTGGGAGGATTCTGAGAAAACATCGAGACAGCTCCCCAAGCAAAAACTGAATTAAAGCTGACTTTTCAGGCCGTGCGCAATCAGCAATGTGAAATATTGAAATGAGTTGGATACATACAGATCATGGATTTTCATTCTTTCTGCTCACAAAAAAATCTGGGAGGCAAAAAACTCAGTGGTGCTCACACATCATGCCCATACTTTGTGCAACTCGGGCCAAGGTGGTCACCCTGGGTGAACAAATTCTCTGGTGGCCCTGGAACAGCAGAAATGGATTCATAGGATGAGAGAACTCCTGTGTGCGGCTTCTAATTCAACAAACGTGAGGAGTTGCACTTACTTGATAAAGTTGCCGAATGAGTGGGTTCTATTAAATGCCCTTCAATGCAGCCAGAAAAGATCTGGTACATTTAGATTGCAGTGCACAAATTCATGTCACTTACTACTCATACAAAACCCTCCTTTCTACCGGTGACTCCAGCTACCAAATTGCCTTTTTGGGTAGTTAGCGGTAGTGGCCCAAATAAGAAGTGACGCCCTCCCACTCAAAAATGGCAGAACTTGGGCTCGGAACATTCTCAGACAACATTGAACAAATTTGGGGAGCAAAATAACCCTATGGGCGAGCCCAGACAGAAAGAAATTGAAGGTTAATGTCTTCCCTCTTAACAAGAAAAACCACACAAATCGGCAGTTTCAGCGCAATCGGATGTAATTCAGTTAAGTACATCGTCTATTAGAGTAAAAATGGTCATACAGTAAAGACATAGCTAATTCTAAACACAAGAGACTACAGTCTACAGCCCTTGATATTTAAAACATGGGTCCGTGCACGACGATGTTGGGCACATATAGTCATCAAATGATGTTCACGTAGGTCCCAAGGGTCCTAGAAGGCATGCCGCCCTCGGATCTGATGCATCAGCTGCTCTCCTTCCTAATTCCTGTTGCCATACATGCGAGCTTGATGCGAGCTTAAAGTTACTAGTGGCTTTTGCGCAAAATATTTAGTACATGCTATCATGCTATTCACACACGAAGCCCCCGGCTGGCATGGTTAAGGTCTATTTTTCAGCGAGTTGCTTGCTCCTATCTATGCCGCACATTCCTCTCGAAGCTCTCAGGAGCAATGCTATATAATCTCCCTCTTTATAAAATTAACGTTTGTCTGAAGCCTATATCTCCATTAGTGATGCCCGTGTCATTAGTGACGTGTGCTGTTAATTGACGCCCTGATGCTTATCTCAGTATGTAAACCAAAAATATGCTGAAAACCTAAGCGAAACTTGATGCAAAAACTTTGCTCCACAATGTAAACGCTGCCCCAAAATACAGTCAGACAACCAAAAGATAAACTCTCAGCTCCACAATATGAAACGTTCTGGGACTCAATGTAAAAAAAGTCACTTTACATAGCTTGCCAAACAGCTCTAATTGCGGGCCTTTGACTACATACACTGCCCCACGATGCTCCCACAGCCGTGCCTTCTCTCCCGAAACAGTCAGGTCTCTATCTTTTCCTCTTGAAATAACGCTTGCGGCTCACACGGACATTTTTCTTTGACACAAAATCATGATTTCCTATTCAGCGCTGAAGCTAGAAGCCTGGACAGATTTACCCTCTTTATAAAACTACGCATGTCTGAAGCTCTTTAAACTCCGCTGATCCCTGCATGCGCCATTTTGATGTCTCACTGTTAAATTTGGTCCACGCCCTCTGAGACAGTCGGCTTAGCCGTTCCGGACTCATGCCGCCCTGCGCCATTCACGACGGCTTGCCGTCATCTGACAGCGATCTAACACTGACGTGTGAAATTTGTCCCTTATCTCTCACCCGCAAGGCAACAAAGGGCTTGCTCGCACTTATTGAAACTGGTCAGTCTTAAAATCTTTACAGAGAAAATTCGAACTCATCAGCAAATTGCCCCAGTGGGCCATAGATAAGTTCAAGGAACACTCAAGGGCAGAATTGAATGGCACATGAAAAAGGGAATGGGAGGTCGCAAAGCGGCCGACCAGTCCCTTGTAGAACTTTAAATGACCGTCACAGTTCTCGAAAGGGATGGATGCTGTGAAACAAGGGTGCACTGCTGTAAAAGATGCCGAACACGACAGCAATATAACGCCAGCTTCGCCTCATGGTTGCTCGGTATCTCCCAACTCTCACTCTTCCCTTCATGCCTCTCTTCAACTCTGCCTCTGGGCTCCAAATCACGGGCGGGAATTTTATCGATATTGCTGGGGACATGAATCTCCATACCACGCAGCTTCCATTGCCAGGGCAAGACTGCGATCTGCTGCAGGCCCTTGAATTCGCCGCAACTCAAGGCCCGAGTTGTCAGTTGTCGGGAGTGGAGAGGAATAAACGACAGATTGGAGGGGCGAGAACCCGACCTTATGGTGTGTGGCCTGTCCTTTGTGATTAGCAGGTGCCTGATAAAGTCGAAGATGTTTCGCATCGGCCGCAGATTTTGAGAAGTTCTCGTGATTCCAATGAACCGCCATCATCGACAGCATCCTCCGAGGATGTTTCTCAGCGGGCGCTGATCCTTCATTCAGAGAGTACTCATCGCCCCGAGGTGCCATTTGCGGGTCGCTCCCATGTGGCACACCTGCCAAGCCTTCATTCTATATTTTCACTGAAGAGGAATGAACAACAGATTGGAGCTGCGAGAAGGCAACCTTTCGGTATGTCACCTGTCCTTTATAATTAACAGGCACCTGATAAAGTCGGAGGTATTTCTCATCGGCTGCAGATTCTGAATCGTTCCCAGGCTTCATACCATGATGAACAGGCTTTGTTTGCGGGTCCCTCGGATGTGCCATGCCTGCCCAGCTTTCAATCTGTATTCTCCCAACCGCACTTCAATTTTCATCACCAAAATATCCTTCATCGGGGTGGCGGGTATACACCCAGTGCAGGAGATACATATACAAATTACAGGCATCCTGAATATAGGGCCATCAAATACCCTTTGACTGGGTCCGACGAAGCTGGAACCGGTCGTGATCGCTATCCACTGTCAGCCAATTTTGGTCAGGAAATTATAAATAGCCCAATCTTTCCCTGGGATGCTTTACCACAGAAACCCCAAACAAACATTAATGGTGGGACATTCATTGGTGGGAATGTGAACCATATCCAACGTCCTGGTGAAACAGGTGAGTTGTGACCCTTGAAAGCAGGAGTACATTGTACTAACTGAACTTTCTGAGGCCTACATATCTTGCATCAGGCAATAGCTGGCGATGCTTTCCATAATTCAGCACAGAGATATCCCCAACCCAAATGCCATCGTGAGACACGGACAGAGATGCTGGAGAATCTCTGGAATTGGACTCGTGGAAAATATTTTTTTGGCAATAATGACTGCAAGGATAGCGACTCCGAAAATGGAGCAGGAGAGCACATCAACTTGGAAGAAATAGAGGATAACAACTGGGAGAATGAAGCCCCAGTCATTAACTCCGAGCATGATAGCTCAGACAATCTCAGGAACAGGATCATTTGGTTGTACGGCCCTGCAGGCGCCGGAAAATCAGCCATTGCACAGTCTTTGTGTCTGAAGCTTGAGGCAGAAGGTTGTCTCGGTGGAGCATTCTTCTTCAAACGTGGACATCTTTCCCGTGGAAATGGCAACAAGCTCTTCCCTACTCTTGCGTATCAACTCAGCCGTTGCCGACCAGAAGTGAAACACAGCATCTGTCAGGTAGTGGAAGATGATCCTTCCATCACTGATTGCTCCCTATCCATGCAGCTTCAACGGCTTATCGTTGAACCGTGTCAACAAAACCTGCATGCCCATACTTTAACCATCATTATAGATGGGCTAGATGAATGTGACAGCCAAGATATTCAGCAAGAAATATTACAGTCAATTGCAAGTGTCATGCACGACAGTTCTCTTCCTCTCCGATTTCTCATTGCCAGTAGACCTGAGCCTCACATTCATGAGATCTTCACCAATTCATTAAATAAGCTCCATTGTCCCTTGAATGTCAACCAGTCATTCGAGGATGTCCGGAAGTATCTGCTCAATGAATTTGCGCGGATTCATAAAGAACATTGTGCAACCATGGCCATGGTTTCTCATCCCTGGCCTTCAGTGGAGATCATTAACAATCTCGTTCACAAATCCTCCGGATATTTCATCTATGCTTCCACGGTCATCAAATTCATTGATGACAAAAATTTCCGTCCGACAGAACGTCTCGCAGTCATTACGGGAACGACAGAACCCCGTTTTGGTGTGCCATTTGCTGCTCTCGATCAGCTGTACAATCAAATCCTTGCTCAAGTTTATGCTCAGCCTCAACTTCTCAAAATTCTGACAGTTATTGCTGCAAAGATTTCTTTGAGGCCTGCCCACATTGAGCAACTCCTCGAACTAGAGCCAGGGGATGTGCAATTGGCATTACATGGTTTACATTCGGTAATTGACTTGCCGGAGGACGATGAAATATCCACTCATCATGCTTCATTCTGTGATTTCCTGCAAGATCCAACACGGGCAGGAATATTTTGTGTTGGTGATTGTCAGCATCAAACAGATTTATCTTGCCATATTCTCAAGGCATTTTCATACAAGCATGATCATCCATCTCTTAATCAATGCGGGCACGTCTCTTGGTAAAGTTTTTCTGATTGAAATGGACTGAATTCTTTAAATAAATTTTAATCTTTAGGTTCCTTGGCTCATCGGCATTCAAATGTGTGGCTTCTGCCAAACCCTCTTCAGACCTCGTAATCCTACTTTGCTCTTTCAATCCAGACTTCTTGTTTAGCCAGCCTGGAGAACGTGATTCACTGATGTCTATTGTATTGAATTCATTGAAAGTATGTTCTGTCACACATCACCATCGTCATTTGAATTTGTTTTCAGAAAGGTCAGCCACTACCCGAAGATCAAATCCAGCTCTGGGAAGACTACCAGTTCATGAATCACTGTGAACAGATATGGTATCAATGCAAAAAACTCGAAGTTGACCAGTCAGATTGGGACCAATGCAGCCAGATTTTGTCGCAGGCCTCCCCCTCACTCGTTATGATTCTTCAAACAATTGGATCCATTTACTCGAAGTGGGAGCGGCACCTGTTCAAAATTCACGTCCTGTTGGATATATCATGGGACAAGCTGAGAACAATGATCTGCTCTCTTCGCCCACTCATAGGCGATGAAGGGAAGTGGCTCTTCGAGACACTGTTGAATGCAGCATTGGATCCCACCCTCTTTCCGGTGCTCTTTGACTCAATATTGTGGGAATTGGCTTGCGGCTTTCTGCGTATTATGCAGCAGATATTCAGGGGTGAAATGGACAAAAATATTCTGTGGGTGTCCATATGCATCTAATTTACTGCCTGACTGTGATTTAGGTGGTCACTTGAGGGATCGAGTTTTTATCTAAGAGCATGTCCACCATCCCCCAAGCTGTTACAGGACCTACGGCCTATCTTAGAAGGTTACTGGGATGATTTTGCAGAGGAATACCACAACATTATGCAATGGCTAAAGGTGTTTTTTTTTTTTTTGACCTGGGCATTTATTCATGTATGGGATTTTTCTTAGACATTTCCTCAACCTCTACAGGAATTAATCAACCGTGTGGAAGGCTATTTGGAGCAAGCACTTTCAAAACATTCTGACCGTTACACTGCAGTCACTGATTTCGAAGAAGAATGGAGCGACTGGTATGATTCAACGAAGAGATATCGTTGCTGAAACAGTAGTATTTGGGCTTCAGTATGTGGGGAGAATTATCACGGATTGAATAGCAGTTGCAGACGGGACGGACACATGGATGATCTCACTCACCCCTTCAATTCACCGGCAAAGCGACAAGTCATTTTGTCTTAAAGCGTGAAGCGAGCACTTGGGCTGTTTGCTGTGACTTGAGTTGAAGTCAACTGGGATGGGACCAAACTGTCAAAACTATATATACAACTGTAATGCAGATCAACGGCGCCACGCACATATACAAACGTCGAGGTACAGCAAGCAGCAACCCGCTCAGACTGCAACATGATCTGATATATTATTTGCTGAATCGAGAGTGCCGCACCAAATACATCGACGAGGAATTGACGCATTTCCGTGTTGAGGAATTCGGTGCGATGCTCAATGGAGCTGTGAATTGAGTAGTGAGGTAGAGAACAACAAGCGGGATATAAGGTGGATATCCTGCATGAACATAAACTCCCAGCGATTGAGCAATAAAAAATACAAATACATACGGACAGAGGATTTAGAGTGTTGATTAGCAGATTTGTGCGACGGACTAATACCGGGTTGTTTAATTCGAGGTGTTGTGCAAGGCATTGCAGCTTTGAAGCAAGCCGACAGCATCGGGGATACAGGACTGCAGAAATTAAATTTACTTGGGATTGCAGTTCCTCCTGCGCAATTTGAACCTGAAAAGAAGTTAGCACGAGTCGAGCTGGATTCCGGTCGAGCAATGGCATTCCCAACCACGTGCTGCCAAAATTTGTACCTTGAATTTTATTATATTTCCGTTGGGAACCGCCAGTGGTTCATCTCAATCCGTGCCGAACATTAGGGTTGGATCTCTGAAAAAATTTGCTGGCACACACTCTAGCCATGATGCAAAGAATTACTGGCCATGAATGAATTCCTAGCTTGCCAGAATATCAGCCTCTCAATCGGAGTCTACATTATTCAATTGAATTCCTTGTAGAATCTCCTGGGCAGTTGATTGGCATAGGAAGAGAGGCACAGCACAGCGATGTCTTCAAGTTCTCTGTGACACGGATCTGAATTTGAAACAGATTCGGAATATATTCAGGCGGCGAGGTCCAACCAGCGCAGACGAGAAATATTTGGTTCGGAGGTCGACCACTCTGCAGAACAGCAAAGCAAATAGAAAGATTTCGCCTCCTTTTCGTTGACGGTTCGAGATTATTCGGACCCGAATCGCAGAGCCTTCACTGGCAAGGAGCAGGCCTAGGTCCTACTAAAAGGAGCTCGAAAATACGTTGCAGCAGGCAAAAGACCATAAAGCCAAGCATAGAATAAGTACAGCACGTTGGCAGAGCACAAGAAATGCAGAACCTGAATCAGAGGATCCAGTAGAAGACCAATATTTATCGAGGCATGATTCACGTTACCAGAACTTTGAATGAGTACAGGGTAGAGTGTTTTTGCAGGATTGAATCAGGCGCAGCGGTGTCCTCAAGTTGTCCCATAACGCGGGTGAAGTAAACTTGAATAGATTCAGTTTGCCATTTGGGATCAGGGTACACCAGTCCAGGAGACTACAACACGCCATAGCAAAGCAACTTTTAGCAAGGTATCCTTCCCCCTGGCGGTGCGATTTTATTGGTGACGGATCGCAATGCCACGGATCCAGCAAGATCGACATTTATCAAGACGTGATTCGAAATACTGGGCTTTTATTCGGAGAGGGAGGCTGTTAAAAGAGGGTAGAGGGCTCATGCGAGACTCGGAGCGCGAGATCACTGGTAACAGCGCTTCAGTTGAGTTTCAGCCGCGGGGCCAGCAGAAATGCAGAGCTCGAAAGGGGGCCGGGTAAGTTGGAGTACAAAAAAATGGGGCCGAGGACTTCAAAGTTGGTTATCGGGGATCGCGACCGCAAACACACTTTCGCGTCGTCGTGGATTTGAAGAGAGCGCATCAGTCACCCGTTACTGTCACGCCCACCTTTTGCCTTTTTCGTCATAAGTACCGCTCTCCTTCCTCCCTCTCGACTCTCAAGTACTCATTCAGCAGATGAAGAAAGAAATCCCGTATCTTTATAAAATACGTTACACGTATCTACGTACTTGTATTCCACTAAATTGCGAAAGAGTCCGTGCACTGCGTTCCCACCTTTCCACGCAGGCTGTCCCTCCAGGCTTCCGTCGTCCAAGCCAGGGAGAAGGGAATGGGAAGATGAAGATGAGGGTAAGGGGAAAGGAAGGAAGGAAGGTGGGCATGCACGTTTCAGGGGTGTCTAGGCGTGTGCGGAGGTATTTGTATCAATGGGGCCGTACGAGTCCGAGTCCGAGTGAAGATGCCAATAGGTAGAAGAGAGTGAGGAGATTGGATCGAGGAGAGAATGGAGGGAGAAGGGAGGAGCCGATGCTGTTATCGTATGTAGCACATGCTTGGGAGTCGAGATGCTGTCATCGAGGTCGAGGCCGCGGCGGTAGTATGTATGTCGGTCTACATCAAGGCGGCGCACCCATATATTCGGTAATCGCGCGGTCGTGGGTGTGGGTGTCGCAGAGTGGAAAAAACGGTGAGGTGTGGTGGTGGGTGCGGTCGCGATATGATATGTATGGTCTTCGTGGGATGCGGGTCTTGGCGCTGCGGTGGTGATTGTCGTGTCGTTCTGTACTGGGTATCTCTCCCTCTCCTCCCCTTCCCCATTACAAACGCGAACACCAGCAACTCCCCACCGTAGCCGCTCTTCCTCTCGAACCCACCCGCGGCGACGTCCGTCCCTGCGAGGATGAGCTCGGAGACGTGTATGTGTGCTCATGGCGGCGCGGAAGAGGGCGGTGGGAGGATGGGGCGTTTGCGCTCGGGATAAGGGAAGAGGCGCTGTGTTCGGGTGCGGGAGGGAGGGGAGGGGGAGGGGGCACGGGTGGGGTGGAGATCGAGGAGGAATAGCGAGCCTCGGCCGCTTCCTTGCCCGTACACGCAGTCGAAGTCGAAGTAGAAGAGGGAGCGGTCAAGCCCCAGACAGATACGCCCGAGCGCAGGGCGCTGTGACGAGGGCGTACGCGCGCGCCTGGAGCGAGGGGAGAGGTGTGCAGCTCGTGAGCGCGGGCGCCGCTGCAAGGGCGGCGGTGAGGGTCGAGAGCGCAGAGTAGCCGGAGAGGGGGAAGGTCTGGGTCGTGGTGTGCTGCGCGCTCACAGTCAGTTAATTATAACGGAGATGAAACAAAGGGCGGAGGACGCACCAGCTTGGGACACGCAGTAACTGCCTCGCATCGAGCAGCGCGGAAGGGGCCAGCTAGTTGAGGCAGGTCCCCGTGGGTTGGCGGATCGTGAGCGCACGCAGCCCGCGCAGACTCTGAATGGCGCCTACGGGGTCTTCGACCGCGCTAATGTCTGCATTGGGCAGGGTCACGTCGAGCACCTCCACCCTCCCTAACCTCCGCAAGATATCGGTATCTTCTGCCTCGGGCTGGGCAGAACGCGGGTCCGCACAGAATGCGCGAGGAAGGGGCGCGTGGGTAGAAGATCGGCGCGGGGAAGTGTAGGACGAGGACGTGCAGTGGTAGACCGGCATGTGGTGGAAGACATGGGAGATGAGGAGGGGCCTCTTGTCTGTTTTTCCACTCGAGGTATTACTCGAGGAGGGCGAGAAGGGCGTCTGGCGAGGGTGTAGGGGCACAGGAGCGACGACTGCACTTGAGGAGTTGTTCGGGGAAGTGGGCAAAGTACATGCTGTTATCTTGCTGATGCGTGGTCGAGTTAAAAGTCGTTAAAAGAAGGGGGGTCATCAGCCGAGGAAAGCAATCGAGTTTTGAATGAGAAAAGATTGAGACCCGGACTGAGATCTGAGTGGTCCAGCTGTGGAGAGCATAGCAAAGTAAGATCTACGAGAGAACCAGGAATGCAGCCAGATATTGCGGGGAGGAGACTCGGAGAGTTTGAAGAATTTATGATCACAGGGGATAGGACCCCATGTTCATCGAGGCCGTAGCATTGTCGCCGAGAACCCAACGTCGTATTTCCCACCTCTAACGCGCGCGCGTCATGCCCAGTGAGAATCCCATCTGGGCAGGTATGCTCAAACCTGCCCAAATATGCTTCATGTAATCAGCCCATATTCGAACACATCTCGGCGTCTCAGAGCATATAATCTGGACTTTTTCTCTGGGCTGACATGCTCAGATATGTGGGGCTATGGGCAAACCCGCGCAGTTATGCTTCAATATGCTGCCTATACTTTTAGTTGTAATTCAATTGAAATATATTCATTTTCACTACATAATACATAAATCATACCAAGTCCATTTACCGGCTGCCGCCACCATGTCGGAAGACCTCGATCCGATGCTGGCGGGCCTACCTGAGACAAATATCAGCGAAGAATAGCATTAGGAGGGATAAAATACTTCACCTGGGGTCATCCAAGTGTGTTCTTCCGTCGACATCGCACAGCGCAACAGAAATCACTTGTAGAGCGTGGGCGAGAGCGGAGGCAGCGGGGGTGGGAAAATGGGCAGGCAAACGAGGGAGCGTAGCCGTGCAAGGTACGAGGCAGAGGTGCGCAATACCGGTGTGAGTGAGACTGTAGAACGTTAGCAGCGAATTGTGGGTAGACATGAAAATCGCACCTGAATACTTGCGACGAAGAGTAAACCTTGTTAAAACACCACATGAGCTCGTTGTGCTGATACCATGTAGCCGGACACATACCGGTTGCCCTGGTGCAGCCCACGACATTTCACTCCGTGTCGTCCCCTGTCGGCCTATTCTATGTGCGAAACGCCAGGCGAAGACATAAACCAGAGTTACGAAACTGGAAATTAGCCAGCTGAGCATGATATACAAGCAAACAGACTTACGAGAGGCCACTGCGTATTCCAAGAGTTAGAATCCTATCCTGAAGTAAGGGATGGATAAAAGAAACTATGTATCACGCACAGTTTAGAGACGAAGAATGAGCAGGAAGGGGCGTCAGGAATCCAAATCGCAAGGCTCTAGAGGACCGGAATGCGAGGACCACTATGGAACCGACGAAGCGACGACGACGTGAGCGTACCCGGCCTCGATGAAGACGGAGGTCAGAGCCACGGAGGTCGCGCCAAGGTTCATTGACTCGTCGTTCTTTCCGCACTGCGCATAATAGTAAGAAGAACGTCGTAAGTAAAGAGTCGTCACTGCATAGAGATGAGAGTACTCACGAGAGCGCGTAGGCGCCAAGTCGCGTAGTATGGACATTGGAATGTCAAAGTAAGTGAAAGAGATATCGAGCGCAAGTCGACTACATACCTGGAGTAACCGGATAGACGATTACGCGTCCAGAGTCTACCAGGAAGGCAGATAAGTCTCGAGATAATGGGAAGCACACCTGTCGGTGCATGTCATTCGCGTCGTCCCGGCTATGGATGCATTAGACATCAGAGTCGCGTCAAAGGAATACATGACCACATACCACGAAAGAGGAGATCTGTTGCACCCCCAATTCCAAGCTACATCCACAGCAAGTCAGAGAAATGTCGAGGGCGCGAAAGGGACGCGTACCCTGCGTCTTTTCAGTCGCGTCACGCGACACGCTCCCGCGGATGCATGAGAGTCGCGTCGAAAGTGTTTAGACTAGTGGTTAGCGAGGACGGGAGAGGCGGCGTGGCGAGAGGGCAGAGGTAGAGAGGGGATGCGGAGATGGTGGTGGTAGGAGAACAAGAAGTGTTTCAAACTCCGACCGCCGCTGTCTTATGACGGCATCGGCGGGGTGCTCTTCACTTTGATTCACCCGAAGTTTTACTGAACTCTGCCAAAGTCAGAAGCGGGTTGAAATTTGTTTTGAAAAATGAAATTCGGCGAGCAGAATCAAAAAGCTCTAAATATTTGACATCCTTGATCTGTGCTCAACAGATTGGAACATATGGACCAGATCTGAACACGTCTGAGCATACCTGCCCAGACGGGATTCTCACTGGGCCCTATGCTTTGCATGCAAGTTGAAATTGAATCCGAAACCCCATGTCTTGAATATGTTAATATTCCTCCCTTGACGCTGGCATGCCTCTTTATCCGGTCGCTTGCCGCTAGCTATAGGCCCAAAATTCGCCTTGGAGCTCTAGGGTTTACATGAAGGTTTTCCTGCAATGCCAACGAACCCATGCGCATTACCGTCTCTACAGAATACACGACACTCTACATCCGTGCCAAGAAAGTCCGACGTGCGCGCGCGGTGCGTTCCTCTGAGTCTCTTCTCCTCATCCTACCTCCTTCTCCTTCTCCCTCTCCAACCTCTTCGCATTTCACTTCCCTTGGGTTCTTCCTCGAGAAATTGGGGCGCGCTTTAAGTTTTACCCGGCGTGAGCAAGGGCATTTCTCGGGGTCGAAATGGTCCGAGAACCGAGGAGCCGAAAGATCGAGCGAAGAGAAATGGAATGACGCTGTTATATTACGCGCGGAGTGTGCGAGGCGATAGATGCTGTGTAGCGCGTTGTATCGTGTAGCGCGGTGGACTCGGAATGCAAGGAGATGCGGTGCCGATAGGGAAGTGCGAGGTGCTGGTGCGACGATGACACGCGCAGTGGCGGAGGTGCGGTGTAGATACATGTGTGCCTTGGAACCGAAGCCGGGTACCTCCTGCCCTTCTTTCACCAAGTCCCCACCGTCGTCGCTCTCCCGCGCCACTCCCCACCTATCCAGCCGATAGCGACGTCCGTCCCGGCTCCAATTAAAGTGCGCGTGCACGCGGGCAGCGACGAAGAGAGGATGCTGCAGTAGGATGGGGTTGGATGCTTCTTGCGTGCATAGGAGACCGAGGAGTAAGCCGCACTCGGGTCTGCGCGGCGTGAAGGAGGCGTGAAGGAGAAGGACGTGGGCACGTCGTAGCCGCGCTTGGCGTCGAGCCGGAGCCAAAACTTGAGGGTCCAGTGCAGGCCGCAGTCGAAGAAGTCGCAGTGCTGGGACAGCGCTCGTCGCCTCGGCCCAAGTGCGAGGTTGACCGCGGCTACAGTGTATGCGGACGCTCAGGGTACGTGCCGAGCGTGCGGAGTGTACTCAGCAGGGCCGCGGAGAGGGAGGCATGGGTGGGGATCGCAGGAGACGGGGATGCGAGGGTTCCTGTGCGCGGCGTTAGTTAGAGTGTAGAGCGAGACGAGTGGCGAGAGAGTAGGAAGAGAGGAGAGGGACGCAAGTAGAGATTCAGAAGGGGGAAGACAGATGGTTCAAGGGAGCATGAACAAAGAGGGACGGAGAGCAGGACAAGAGGAGGAATGAAAGAATTGGTAAAGAGAGCAGGGAAGATATGACAAAAATAAAAATAAAAACAAGGAGAATGGTATGAGAGAGGAAACGACACGTACAAGCTAAGGATAGACAGTAACTGCGTCTGTGGGGTGTCCAGTGGTGCGCGTTGGGCCGGCAAAGACGTCCCCGCATTTGCGTATTGAAAAGGTGCGCAGAGTGCGCGATTTTTGAACGCCATAGCTGGTTCCTCCACCACTTCCAAGCGGAAAGATTCAATCTCTTCGCGGAGCGGAATTTTGGTGTTTGCGAGGACGGGGAGTTGAGACGGAATGAAGGTAAGACTCAAGGCCAAGCTCGTCGCTCCAACGCCATCTTCTACGCCCCGGTCTGCGACACAAGCACAATGGTTGCGACATTATTGCGTACATCGTTGCTCGCAGATAGGATCGGCCGTGAATGCGACCGCATTGGCCACCGATCGCTTCTAGGTGCCTTTATTATGGAACCAGGCATGGTTTCCACTTGGTTTCCACCTGCTCAATTTTGCTTGAATCATAGTGTTAAATCGAAGTGCGTTCGGCGAGGAGAGTGGAAAAGGTAGAAGGAAGAGTGGCTGTGCCGCGCGGCCGCCGCGGCCTTTACTAAAAGCGCCATCGCGCGGCGATTCGCGCCTCCGCCGTTCATTAATTTCCAAGTCCAATTCAAGTTCAAGTCCGGATATTTTTCAGGTGGTCAATTACTGGAGCCTAGTACTTATGTGCAATGAAACCACGACTCAAACTGATTGCTCTGAAGGAGATCGGAACGCATGCCGCAATTGCTACATCCCTCATTCTGGCGGTTGAACTCGGGCAGCGCTCATTCACCCGCATTCTAATATTCCGAAGACCCTCCATTGAAGAATAATTACGGCTATATTTAATTTTGGCCTCAGAAATGCCAATGCCCTTTCCGTCTGCAGACTCTGAAGATTTTGGTTCTCCAAGAGAATTTCTCCATCATAAAATTGAACACACATGAATGTCTCCCCCATAAACAAATTGTTTCTCTTCTCAGACATCCAGTCGGAACGAGCTCATATTATCTGCCCAGACAAAAATAGACAGGGACACTGAAAAGATCATCCCTTCGGCGGGAAATGGTGAGTACAGTACCACCATTCATCATGGTTAAATAAATTATTGGTTCAGCTATTTATTTATTCGCGGGCTGCCTAGGCGCATGTGAGTAACCTTCCAGAAAATAGATCGCGGGACTGGCATGCTACGTACTTATAAGGAGCTCGAACGGCGGTGTTTCGGTTGTGATACGCGCGATGCCGTAAACGAGTGCGCATTTCAACTGTCACATGTCAACTCGCCACTGCACACAGCCTGCCGTCTCTCCTCTTTCTCCTCTTCCCTCCATGCCTCTCTTTGACTCTGCTTCTGGGTTCCAAATCAATGGCGGGAATTTTATCGACAACGCTGGAGACATAAACATCCATACCACACAGCTCACGACTGGGCAAAACAGTGGTCCACTCGGTGCACTTGAATCCATTGCACAGGGCACGAATCAGCGGCTGCTGGGAGTGGAGAGGAATGAACGACAGATTGGAGCTGCGAGAACACGACCTTATGGTATGTCGCCTGTCCTTTGTAATTATTCGGTGCCTGATGAAGTCGAAGATATTTCTCATCGGCCACAGATTCTGAATAGTTCACATGACTCCAATGAACATTCATCATCGACGGCACCCTCTGACGATATTTCTCATCACGCGATGATTCTTGAGTCGGAGAGTACCCGTCGCCCCGAGGTGTCATTGGCGGGTCACTCCCAGGTGCAACACCTGCCAAGCTTTCATTCTGTATTTTCAGCGGAAAGGAATGAACAACAGGTTGGAGCTGCGAGAACACAACCTTATGGTATGTCACTTGTCCTTTGTAATTAACAGGCTCCTGATAAAGTCGAAGATCTTTCTCATCAGCTACAGATTCTGGATCGTTCCCAGACTTCTTACCACAATGAGCGGGCATTGTTCACGGGTCCCTCCGATGTACCACGCCTGCCCAGCTTTCGATCTGTATTCTCCCAACTGCACTTCAATTTCCATCACCCCAGTGTCCTTCATCCAGGTGGGTATACATCCAGTGCAGGGGTTACCCATGGAAGTTACTGGCCTCCTGAACATAGGGCCATTGAATACCCCCTGACTGCGGCTGGAACCAGTCGTGATCGCCATCCACTGCCAGCCAATTTTGGACAGGAAATTGTTAACCAACCAATCTTTCCCTGGAATAGTCTACCACCTGAACCTCAAACAAGCATTAATGGAGGGACATTCATTGGCGGGAATGTGAACCATATCCAACATCATGGTGAACCAGGTGAGGGTCAAACTTGAAAGCAGGAATACCTTGTACTAACAGAAGTTTTGAAGGCTTGCATATCTTGTATCGTGCAGCAGCAGGTGATGCGACCCACAACTCGGAAGATAGATTTCCGCAGCCAAGATGTCATCCCGAGACACGAAAAAAGATGCTTGATGTTCTCTGGAATTGGACTTGTGGAATTGAACCCCCAACAACCCTAATCTTGGAGGATTATGAAGATGTTCATGCCATCCAACTCCCCCCATTGGGCAAAAAGTCTAGTCCTATTGTTTGGTTGCATGGCCCTGCTGGTGCTGGGAAATCAGCTATTGCACAGTCTCTTTGCCAGAAGTTAGAGGAAGAAGGTCGGCTCGGAGCCAGCTTCTTCTTCAAGCGGGGGCATCCATCTCGTGGGCATGCCAAACGACTCATTGCAACAATTGCATACCAGCTTGCCCTTCACCTTCCCGACTTCAATTGCCAAATCTCAAAGAGCGTGGAAAGTGACCCATCTCTTGTTGACAAATCCCTATCAATACAACTACAGGAGTTGATTGTCGAGCCCTGTCGACGAAGTACTTCTGCTCACCCTTTGGTTGTTGTGATTGATGGCCTAGACGAGTGTGAAGACAAAAATATTCAACAAGAAATATTGCATTCCATTGGCCATGCTGTCACCAAACAACTTGGTCTTCAATTTCTTGTTGCCAGTAGACCCGAGCCTCACATTCATGAGATATTCATGGGCCTGCTAAACAATCTGCATTGTCCCTTGAATGTCAACCAATCATTTGAGGATGTCCGGAAGTACCTGCTTGATGAATTTGCACGTATTTATCAGGAACACTGTGCAACTATGGCCATGGTTCCTGAACCCTGGCCTTCCCCAGAAATCATCCACGATCTTGGCGAGAAATCCTCAGGATATTTCATCTATGCTTCCACAATCATCAAATTCATTGATGACAAAAATTTCCGTCCCACCGAACGTCTCTTGGTCATTACAGGAATGGCAGAACCCCATTTTGGAGTGCCATTTGCTGCTCTCGATCAGCTGTACACTCAAATCCTTTCTCAAGTTCCTGCTCGACCCCAACTTCTCAAAATTCTGACAGTTATTGCAGCTAAAATTCCCTTGAAGGCTGCCCATATTGAACAACTTCTGCAGTTGGAGCCTGGGGATGTGCAATTGGCATTACACGGCCTACATTCTGTAATTGACTTGCCGGAGGGCCATGAAATATCTGCTCATCATGCTTCGTTCTGTGATTTCCTGCAAGATCCAGCACGGGCTGGAATATTTTATGTTGGTGGTTTTCAGCATCGAACAGATTTATCTCGCCATATTCTCAAGGCATTTTCATACAAGTATGATGATTCATCCCTGAATCGACATTGTCATGTCTCTGGGTAAAATCATTCCAATTGAAGCAGACCAAGTTCTTAGCAAAACTTTGATTCTTAGGTGCCTTGACTTGTCGGCATTTGAATATGTGGCTACCTCTGCCTCTTCAGATCTCGTAATCCTGCTTTGCTCTTTCAATCCAGACTTCTTGTTTATCCAGAGTGAGGACAACAAGCCTGAGAAACTGTTCTCTATGGTATTGAATTGGTTGAAAGTATGTCCCGCCACACAGTCCACCAACATCTTCGTCATTTGAATTTGTTTTCAGAAAAGTCAACCACTACCCGAAGATTTAATCCAGCTCTGGGAAGACTACCAGTTCATGGATTACTTTGGACAGATATGGTATCAAGGCCAAGAACTCGAAGTTACCTCGTCAGATCGGGACCAGTGCAGCCAGATTTTATCGCAGGCCTCCTCCTCACTCATTCAAATTCTTCAAGCCATTAAATTCCTTCAGTGGAATGGGGACTCCCTCCTGATCCAAATTCACTTCCTGTTGGATTTCTCATGGGACGAGCTAAGAACAGAAATCTGTTCTCTACGCTCACTCATACACGATGAAGGGGAAGAGCTTCTCAGGAAACTGTTGATTGCCGCTTTGGATCCCACCCTCTTTCCAATGCTGTTTGACTCAATAATGTGGGAATTTGCTTGCGGCTATCTGCGTGTTATGCAGCAGATACTCGGGGGTGAACTGGACAACTATTTAAGGTGAATGTCCATTGCTTTTAATTCCCTGCCACCATGACTGTGATTTAGGTGGCGATTGGAGGAATGGAGTTATTATCTGAGAGCGTGTCCACCATCCCCCAAGCTGTTACAGGATCTAGAGCCTAGCTTGGAAGGTTACCAGGATGAGATTGTAAATGAATACCACAACATCGTGCAATGGCTGAAGGTGAGATCTTGATTTTCTTTTTTTTAGAGTGGGAATTTATTCATGTATGCACTTTTCCTAGATGTTTCCTCAACCTCCAAAGGAATTAATCAGCCGTGTGGAAGGGTATTTGGAGATATACCTGTCGGGATACTATTCTAGTTACCGTTCCTCTGAAATCGCCGATTGGGAGGGAACATGGAGAAAGTGGTATGATTCAACGAAGAGATATCGCGCTTGAATAGGCCACTGTATATCGGGACAAATGTTACGAATGTGAATAGCTGTGTCCGACAGGATGGAAAGATGGATGGATGCCCACTCAGTCCACCTAGCCAAAGCGGCGAGCCATTCGTCTTTTAATGTAGAAGAAACACTTGGTCTGTTTATTGTAAATCAACTTGAGGTTAGCAGACATGACCGTTGAAACAATATGTCCACCCTGCAAGCCAGGCAGTTAGCACATATACGGATACAGCAAGCAGTGACCCGCTCAGACTGCGGCACAATCTCAGAATATTTATTTACTGAAATGACAACGCCTAAATACCTCGACAATGAGAACACACTTGCTTCAAGGGTTTGATGGTTCCGCATCGGTGTGGTGCTCAATGGAGCTGTGAATTGAGGTACCTCAATTTGAGAACTGCAAGCTGGATACATGAACATGAATTCCCAACAAATTGAGCAATAAAATAAAATAATCCACATGAGGCGGAGGAGCTCGAGGCCTACCTTGTGCGTGAATTGGTTGAGGGTATGTGTGCGACAGATGGGCCGAATGAGGCGTTTAATTCTGGGTACCAGTGGTGCGGAATGGCATTGAAGCTAGGAAATAAATCATAACATCGGGGATGCATGACCACAGAAATTAAATTTACCCGCATGGTAGTCCCTTCGGCGCAGCTTGAACCTGAATCACAGAATGGAGTTAGACAAGTAAAGATGGATTCCCGTCGAACAGCAATGATATTCATGTGCCCGGCTATCCCAACCACGCACTGCCAAATTTCGTCTTTTGAATGACTTGTGCGTGGAGTGTTGAAGTGTGTAAATGCATCCTAGTTAGCCGGGACGCCTTAAGTACGTCGAGTTATCTGTATGTTTCTGGTTCTGAACCTGGAAAGAAATTCAAAGCAAACAATGGTTCGTTTCCGGAAAGGAGAATCCATTCGAATACGTACAGCCCCGACCTTCAATTGGTTTTAAAGGTTTTTTGGGGGGAACGCCACGCAGGCGTTGAGCAGGGTATAGAAATAAATGGTGGTAAAAATCGGGGCCGAAAGCGGTCTGCGCGATTTTACCTTGCAATTGAATTTTTGGGGACTTTCCGAACTGTCAAGTGACCCGCACCATGAATATATAAGAGACCCAGCTGAACTTATAGAGTCTGTTCCAGAGGCGTAAGCACAATTTTCAGACAAGCCTGGTGGAAGACCCACAGTCGCGCCAGCCAAGCACGGATGGAGGATTCACAGACCGGTTTTAAATGGTTCTCAGTTTTCATTCTGTGTAGAGTATTGCATACCACAGAAGACCAGGTGAAACTTCCTTGACCCCGGCCCCGGGTGAACATTTTCGCTTGAAAGTTGAAGTATAGCCTTAATCCGGCAGCGGGGAGGAGTCAAGATGAGAACACAGAGAGCAAAAGGGAGTAGCGGATTTTGATCGCTGCTCACAAAATGCAGGAAGTGGGAGTGAGTGATCATGAGCGAGGCCGACTCCGCGTGAAGTAGACGCATTTTTACTCACAGCGGTGATACGTTCACTCCGTGCCAACAAGCGAGCGGGGGAGAAAGGATACGGCACGATTCAAGCCGCTCTGGGCGGGGCGAAGCAATGGGCGAGAGAGTCAGCACAAGCTGGCTAAAAAATGTCGAAGAACGGGTGGGCGAATGCGAAAACTAAGGGGAGGACGAGAGCTGGAGCGAGGATGAGCGACAACGTGAGTCAAAAGGCTGTCTAGTTCCGATGTAGTACAGCTGTATAGTACGGTCAAGGAAAAATGGAAGTTTGCATACTGGGATCATTCCCGGAGTAGCGCTGAGCGATAATATCAACCAAAATATCCACAGTTCAAGAGGAGGGCCTATAGCACGTAGATGGACCCAGGTATATTATATTCGCAATCAGCTGGGAGCTCAACGGCGGTAAGCACTGCAGCGGGAAAGACACGGCGGAGACACAGCATCGGGACAGATCGGGACACATTTGAGCAATTGAGGGGCATGCATGTGGGTGATAGAACTCAAGAGAAGATTATGAGGGTGCGAGCGGAAGGCTCGAGGGGATGAGATGGCGCGCCATCTCGAGCCGCGGCGGCGGTAAAAGTAGAGAGTCATTGTCTCGGTGGTTCCGAGCCTGAAAGCTTTGCAAACACTCGTCAAGTTGGGCGTCAGCGCAATCACAAGCTGGCCAGCAGACGGAGCGCGAGCCCGACCGGCGACAGCCCGCCGTGTTGTCGCGGTTTGAGGAGACCAATTCTATCCCCATCGAGCTCGCCTCTTGCCTTTTTCGTCCCCTCTCTCTCAAGTACTTATTCAAAGGGAAAAAATCAAAGAAAAACGAATCCACGCATTACCATCCTTGGCTTTCTACAATACTTTACATCCGTATACTTATCTACCTACTTGTATTCAAAAAAAAAAAAAGAGTCCGTGCGCTGTGTGCCTCCTCCCATTCCTCATCCCTCCATCCCCGACCTTCGTACCACTCGCTGGTCAAAGATCAAGTGGGAAGAGGGAGAGAAGAGCGGGAGAGGGAGGAGTGTGGAAAAGGAAGAGAGGAGGAGTAGCACGCTTTTATGTACAAACATGTCTAGGCGTGTGCGAGTGATAAAAAAACCGCGAGGAGAGAGAGGGAAGGAAAGGGAGGGAAAGACAATGGTCGATGCTGTGATAATATGTACATATGTGCACGAATTGGTGTGAGAGTGCGATGGTGTGGATGTGCGGCAGTTGGTGCGCGAAAGTCGTACGTAGATCTGCATGTCGGTCTAGATGAAGGCGGCGCGGCCGTATATTCGGTAATCGCGCGGTCGTGGGTGTGGGTGTCGCCGAGCCAAAAAAGACGGTGCGGTGGTGCTGGGCGTGGACATGGTGCCCATGCCAATGCCAATATGATAGTTTCTTCGCCAGGGTATATTTGTCGTTCTCGTACTCGTGTCTGTCATTATCTCCCACTCCGTCCTTCCTCCTCTCCTCCCCGCCCCTCAACAACTCCCAACAGTCGCCCTCCCTCTCCACCCGACCCCCATGTCGCCCAGCGCGACATCTGTCCCCGCGCATAGGAGCTCGGAGAGGCGCGCGCGGCGCCGTGCAGCGGAGAGGAAAAGCGCGGTGGGGAGGACGGGGCGTTTGCGCTCCAATGAGGAGGGGGAGGGGAGGGGGGAAGGAGGAAAGGGGAAGGGAAAGAGGAGCGGCGTTCGGGGGCGCGCGGGTGTGTGTGCTTGCCTGCTGGAGTCGAGGGGTCGCACGCGAAGCAGAGTTAAGAGTCGAAGTAGGAGTAGGAGTGGAGGAGGAAGAGGAAGGGGAGCCAAGGTCGTCCCCCAGACAAATCCGCCCAAGCGCAGGGTTCGTTGCGACGACGGCGTACACTGGCACCCACAGCGCGGGCAGGGGTGTGCGCAGGGTCGTGAGCGCGGGCGCCCGGCGGTGAGCGTCGAGAGCGCGGGATCGGCGGAGAGGGGAAGGTAAGCGTCATCGTATTCTACGCGCCCAGTTGGTTAGCGTCGTGGTGTGCTGCGCGCACCGTCAGTTACTTAATTACTATAAAGGGGAGAGGGGACGCACGAGCTCAGGACACGCAGTCATTGCATCCGCCAGTGCATCGAGCAGCGCGCGCGGGGCGGGCTGGTTGAGGTACGTCCCCGCACCTTTGCGGATCGTGAGCGCGCGCAGCCCGCGCAGGCTTTGAATGGCCGCTGCTAGGTCTTCGACGGCGCCCGAGTCCGAATTGGGGAGCGTCACATCGAGCACCTCCACTCTCTCGAGCATCTGGAAGACCTCGACGTCTTCTGCGCTTGGGCTTGCGGCACAAGGGTGCACACCAAACGCACGAGGAAGGGGCGCACGCGCAGCATTTGAAGCAGGGATGTGGACTGGTGAGGGGAGCGGAGAACGATCGCGTCAGAAGAGCGAGAGGGCGATGCGGTGGCAGGCGCGGGAGACGGGGTGTGGTGCAGTCTCTTGTCTGTTTTTTTTGCGGTTATCACTTGAAGAGTGCGCCGAGGATGACGGCACTTGAGTGCCACGGAGCGCGATGACGCGGTGACGCAGGATTAACTACGGCATGTGCGAGGACGCGCTCGAAGAGTTCTTGAGGGAACAAGGTCATGGTCCAAAAGTGGTCGACTAATAAAAGATGGAAAGAGTCGCCGGCAGAGCAAGAAATAATGATCGCCGGAAGGCTGCAGCTCAAACATGAACAACTTTCACTTGTCTTCTTCCCTCCAATCTTTCCAGCGGTCTTGCAACGTCGACAACTTTAGTCCTCAATTCTTGCCCAACCATTTTCCGCAAGAAACGGGGTACATACAAGCAACATACAGGTGCTCTTGGACTTGAGACCGATATGCGGTCTGCTTCAAACTGAAAATTCACACCCGTGAGGTTGCCAACTTTTCAGTCTACGAGCCAAGTTTCATGACGAGGTATATGCTCTCCACTTTCCGCTGTTCGGTCTCCCAGTAAGTTATCATCATCATGAATCCAGCACTTATCAGAAGACGCCGATGTTTCCATTTTTTTTCATACTATTTGGTCGCGGGTGCAACCATACTCTGGCAACTCTGGTTGAATTCGCCTACTCGACATCTGGTACGCTATCGACCATTCACTCAAGGAGCAGCCCAGCGTCATTCATCATCAAGGTACATTGTCTGAGCTCCGAGAAACTTGTCAGGGACTCGAGCTTCTTTCCATCCGCTTTCCAGCCATCGAGGTCAACCACCTGCGACACATGGCAACGATTCTGGCCCTCCTCCGAGCATTTTATGCGAGAAGTTAACTGCTCATCAATCATATCTACCGATACATCTCTGGATCTTGCGCTGGGTGCTTTTAGCGAAATCCTAGCAAAACGGCGTGCATCTATGTATGTACCACTGCTGAATGGCATATTTTTTATTTTACTTCCATTTGAAACCAAAGGCGCGTCCGATGCGGTTGAGCTGAAAAAAAGAATAAGTCCTTTGACTTTCCACTGTGTACTCAGATTCGGCGCGAACCTACATTGTCACAACAAACCAAACGGTTAATATTTGGCATTTCACGAGCACTGAATGCAACACCCGTAAGTATTTCCAGATTAAATCAGACCATCAAATCCATCAACGCATTACTTGTAATTCTACAACTTTCAGAGCCAGTCTATGGGTATTTCGACCATCGAAAAGAAAGCAGAGAAAATTCAACCAAAGTGGCGTGTTTTGTGTTGAGTGTTCGTACGGTACGTTGTGACATCGAACGTTTCCAAGTTTTTTTGGGTGGTCTGCATTGATCTCGGCGTCTTAATTTGCAGCAAAATTATACGGGGTGAGTTGGAATTTTGTATTATCCATGCCGGCCCTGGTTTTAAAGTCAAACGTTTCAATCGCCAACCTTCAAGGAATCAAGTAGGTGAACCTGGGTACTGTTCCTAAATTTTTATCCAGTCACCTTGTAGGCATTCATGCCGAACGAGTCCAGGCTCTCATTGATTTTTTTTACCTCTCACTCGAGTTCTCTGTGGGTCGAACACGCATGTCGATGATCAAACGCGTACCCACTTCTCTCGGACTAACTGCAGCGCATATATTCCGGAAATCAGAGTCGTATGGCTTGGGGATTCCCGCCAGAGTTACCGAATCCGCCTACCGTTTCTTTGGAACCACAATAATATGTAAAATAGGACATGGAACATGAGTAAGTTCGATTTCAGGCATCAAGACCTCGCCAAATGACCGTAGCCGGGTACACCAGGTGTTATCTGCGTCGAAGCGGCAACAAAAAACTAACTCAGCAAACACCAAAAAGAAAATTGGGACGTACATACTTACGTGCCGAATGGGATTCGCTCCGTGCTCGATCCGCGTAATTCCGCGTTATTCAAGTCGGTACGGTGAATGATGTACAGTAGGTCCAGATCTGAAGTCGGGAACAGCGATTCAGATGCAGGGTTGATTTACTGCACAGCGACCAACGGAAGCCGGCGGGTGTTCAAGCACACATGGAGAAACTTGTCTGTTGGGTTCTTCGTGTCAACTGCAAAACATAAACTCCCAGCTAACGAGCGATAAAAAGAGAATAAAAATACATACAATCGAGGTCTGTATTGCGGGTTAGCACCTGAGATGGAGGAGTGCTGTGCATTCTTTTAAATTCGATGACTGATGTAGCTGTGAGGTGAAGTCAAGAACGGGATGCGATCCCCGCCTGTGCAGATGTAGATTGACCCGGTGCAGAAGTACAATTTGCACAATCCTGTAGTATTGCAGGTTGAATTTGGATGAGTGCCCAAAGATTGACTGAATCCTCGAATAACTTACCTCTTCCTCCTCCCCCTTCTCTTCCTACGTGACCGTTTGAGCAGAGCAGCGCCCGTAGGTAGACCAGGAATAGAAACACAGTCGTGCTAAATAGGCGCCAGGTTCCAAGCGGAGATGCGTTCAAGTTGCGGTTCAGTCCCCGCGCGCCGGCTACAGATTTTTTCGTTGGCTTCCGATGTCTATCGTTGAATGAATTATTTTTTGTGAGAAACGTACAATCTTTGAAATGTTGAATTGTAGTGTCGAAACCTGCTGTTCTGAATGTCTCACATACCTTCGAAGATTCATTCACCGGGAGTCCGGAGGCGGAGACATCCAGAAGCACAGCCCAGCGCGATGTGATACAGGCTGTAGGAAATCAAGTCCCGCTAAGATTTCCCGCAAAGCCTGCATGCGAACACCAAAGCGGAGGCCGAACTGGTGGAACTCGAGCACGAGGTATGCACACATACATGGGCAGATACAGATTATCCGTTTGGTCGGCACCCGAGCCTTGAACTTGAAATTTAAATAAATAGGTTGGTGTGCTGAAATTTGAGGCCGCCTCCATGATTAAAGCGACCTACATTCTTCAAGAAGATTCAGCGCTCAGCTACCGCATGAGTTTTGCAAGACTCAATAAGACAGAGGACCAGCACGCACTTGGAGGCGAGACAAATTTGACGGCCGAGCCTTGGTAGACGAGCAAGAATATTACTGTAATGCGCTCGGACTCGGCGAGATGACACTCGGGTTCCGCTAGGAGAGCACTGTGAAACTACCCAGTAAAACAAGTTTTCTCCTGCAGTCCGGACGAATCGCAAGTGAAAACGGACAATGCATAGAGTGTAGCCAAGATCGTTATTCAGAGAACAGACGAGCCGCCATTGGTTCATAAGAGCCTGTTGAACAAAAGGTACGCAGAGTCCAGTCTGAAGTGAAAGGCGGCCGACTTCTGAGCTCGAGCCCGATGGTTCGCATGCCGCCAATACCCAAGAGAATTGCCGGCGAACGAATCCTGAGGTGCGCAAACTCATATACAAGTCCCTCGGGCTGCGTATGTTGTGGTTTGAAAGAAGAGGTGCATTATTCACGCAATCCTATCCCCATCAAGCTCACGTCTTGCCTTTTTCGTCCTACATATCTCCCTCTTCCTTTTCGGCCCTGATCCCTCTTCCCTCCCATCGCACTCCTCTCTCTCAACTCAAACTCGATTCAGAACGAGTTCGGACAAAAAGAAAGCGACACAAAATGAATCCCATTACTGATAAGCCTGCATAGTCTAAGAACATAGCATCCATATCCGTAGCTAGGGCAAACTTGCAATATGAAATACAATTGAAAAGGGTCCGTGTGCGCATGTCTCACCTCCTTCAACGAGTCGTGCCGAGGAAGCGGGAAGGAAGAGGTGCGCATGAGAAAGAAATATGCGCTTTATATGCAATCTCCCTTCCCCGCGTGCGACGCAGCAGTTAGCGAGAGAAGGGACGGACGGAGGGAGGGGCGGGTCTATCCATGCCACATGTCGATGCAAGGCGAGTCATAGAGCAAATGAAATTGAGAGGGGACGGGGGATTCGGAGAGAGTGCAGGTGTAGTCCGTGCGTAAATGCGCTACTGCTGAACACTGGTGCGTAGGGGGTGAACGTCGAGGGTATAGCGGTAACGATGTCAAGTCGGGAGCCTGCGAGGTACGCAAGCCACGGATATTTTTGTGTCATTTTGCGCTTCGTTTGCGTCTCCTCCCCTCACACCCATGCCCATTATAAACCCTTCCCTCCCTCAAAAAACTGCACCATCGTCACCTCCCCCTCCCTGAACACCATCCGTGCCTGCCCGCATGCGCTGGGATTGGGTCTTGCCCGGGAGGAGAAAGAGGGGCAGGGGTAGGGGTGGCTGCGCTCGGGCACACGGACAACGGTGAACGAGAGGGTAGGAAGCTACGTTCGGGGTCGAGAAGGGGAGGGGGCCGCGCTCGGGGTCGAGCAGGAGGCAAAATCAAGGGCACTGTCGAAGTAGTCCCGATATGGCACAGCGTTTGTCGCCTGCACCTGAGCGCGGGGTTCGCTGCGTACACGGGCGCCCGCTGCGCGAGAAAGTGCTTGCGGAGTATCGGCAATGCTCGGCGCCGCAGAGAGAGCGGACGTGAGGCAGGCGGAGAGTGGAATATGATTGCTCTGCGCTGTGCCGTGGCGTGGGGTCAGTTAAAGTGCAAAGCAAGAGGAGCAGTGAGAGGAGGGAGAGAATTAGGGAAGTGGAAGGTAGCCCAAGGGAGCAGGGACGAAAGGAATGGCGGATAGATCTCTCAAGCAGAGAGAAGAACAAGCGGATAGACAGGAAGGAAAAGAAACAACAAGGGGAAGAGAGGAACGACACGCACCGGCTCGGGACATGCAGTAACTGCGTCTTTCGTCGTATCTCACCCCTCTCCTCCTCTCCTTCCTCTCCTCTACCCTCCCCATTATAAGCACCGGAACATCAACGAGCCCTCTCCCCTTCCAACCCACAACGACATCCGTCCCGGACCTAACCAGCCCGCTTAAGTACACGTGCGGACGCGCAGTAGCGAGGAAAAGCGAGCCGTGCGGGGAGGGAGGAAGAGTGGAAGAGGAGGGATAGGAGACGACGGTCGGAGCGCGCGGCAGGGGCCGTAATTGCTGGCGTGGAACGTCCCAGTCCGACACGAGGAGTCAACGAGACAGAGGCGGTCGAAGTAGGAGGCGAAGCAGATGTACCCGCTGACCAGATTATCGTCCAGACAAATACGCCCGAGGCCAGGGCTGGCCGCGACAACGGCGTACGTGGGAGCCTGCAGCATGTGACACTGTGCAGAGCATTGTGAGTGCCGGCGCCGCTGCGAGGGCGGTGGAGGGTGGGGAGCGCGGGGCCGCCGGAGAGGGGGAGGTGAACATCATCTTATTCTATGCGCAGCACGGTGAGACAATGAAAAGGAAAAGGGGAGAGGACGCACGATCTCGACACAGAGTAACTGCGTCACCTCCGCATCGAGCAGGCTGGTTGAGGTAGGTCCCCGCGCTTTTGCAGATTGTGAGCGTGCACAGCCGCACAGACTCTGAATTACCACTGCTAGGTCTTAACAGGCAGGTCACGTCACACACCCTCTCCAGCATCCTGAACAGGTCCGCATCTTCGGCGCACGAATTGGGCAGAATGACCGTACGCACTGAGAACGAGAGGAAGGGGTGCGCGCAGCGTTTGGAGGACGGCCGCGGACTGGTACCGGGAGTGGAGGACGAGGGTGTGGTAGAAGAGCTGGAGGGTGCTGAGGTGGAAGGTGCAGGAGACGAGGAGGGGCGCGAGGCCTTGTCTGCTTTCCATGATGACTACTTGAGACTGAGTACTAAGGGTCCGGGGACGTCGATGCGATGCCGGCATGCGCGAGGATGTGCTCAAAGTTCTTCGGGGAATAGCGCAAGCGATGTTCTCGCTTTGAATTGATGAGCTCGACGGAAACTCGGAAATTCGAGAGAAGGATCAGAGGAAACGCACTCTGAGGACAAAGAGCTCCCGGATCTGTGGTCACCAAATAAAAGATAACATTGTTCCACAGAGTCCATTACCACGGCAGTTCGACTGTTTAGTCGTTCTAACCGCTTTGCTGACCATCGGATTCATGTTGAGCGCAAGATCTTGCAGGTGATTGCCGGAAGCTTCAGGCTCAAACATCGACAAATGTGTGCTTTCTCGTCCCTCTTTGGTTGTGATCATGGTAAATGTGCTTCTGCCTTTGGAGATCTTTTCAGCTATTTAATAAGGTGCTGCCTTTAGAAATAAAATGTCTTAAAAAATGCCACTCAACTTGTTCAGGACTACTGTGCATCTGTAACTTCGCGCGCTCGGCGGTGTAAGTTATTTCTTACTGCTGCTGGCCATGCTCATGCCCAAGATTCTTAACAAGCTTTGCAAACCTGAACCGCTTTGGGACTGAGATGCTATTGAACAGCAAATTCTAAAATAAGCACGGATGCTGTAATAGGCGTCGGAAGCACTGCAATCAACAGCTTGGCCTCGTGGTCTCTCAACGCTTGCTCTTTCCCCTCATGCCTCTCTTTGACTCTGCATCTGGGCTCCAAATCATGGGCGGGACTTTTATCGACAATGCAGGGGACATAAACATCAATACCACGCAGCTTCAATTGCCCGGGCAAGACTGCGATCCACTACAGGCCCTTGAATTTGTCGCGACTCAAGGCCCAAGCCGTCAGTTGTTAGGAGTGGAGAGGAATAGCCAACAGGCTGGAGCTGCGAGGAGGGTCCCGTATGGTATGTTGCCAGTCCTTTGTAATTATTCGGCCTTTGATGAAGTGGAAGATATTTCTCATCGCCCACAAATTCTGAGCTCTTCCCATCACCACGTCCCCGATGATGGATCCTGGTCCACATCGGCTGCATCCATTTCGTCGTTATCAAATCCTCCCTCATTCCCATTCTCACACCCGGAATACAATTTTGATTTCTCGTCCTTCTTCGAGTCTCCCAGCACCACAAACGGGAATTTTCCCAGTGCTCCAGACTCCACCGTTGGATATCCTGAGCTATTCCAGGACTCAGTGAATTCTACAGCCTTGGAATATCCATTGACCCACCCTGTGCCAATGTCAGGCACTCACGAATATTACGGCCAGGTTTTATCCTCGGATAATGAGCCCATATTCGAACCGACATCAACCGCGCTTGTTCTAAACTCCGAGCCATTTGCGGAGATATTTTCGGAACAAACCCAACCCCGCATTGCTCCATCATTTCATCCTTCCAACACAACAGCAGATGCATCCTTTGATTTCTCACTTAACTCCAACTTCCTTGCCGGTTCATTCGGTGAACCAGTGGTGGATGACATTGGAAGCAATGCATTTTCTGTTGCTACTAGGAATCACCTACCTTGGAATGACCCGCCCTTCCAGCTGAAAACAAACATTCATGGGGGAACATTCATTGGTGGGAATCTGAACCATACTGAACATCATGGTGAAGCAGGTGAGTTGTGACCCTTGAAAGGGGGAATACACAGTACACTGTACTAATGGAATCACCCAAGGCCTACATATTCTGCATCGGGCAATAGCCGGCGATGCTTTCCATAATTCAGCAGAGAGATTTCCGCAGCCCAAATGCCATCCTGAAACACGGACAAAGATACTCGAGAATCTCTGGAATTGGACTCGTGGAAATTATTCTTTCAGCAATGACCTTGGCTTCAAATCGGAGACTGCGAGCAAAATTACCTGGTTGTACAGTCCTGCAGGTGCCGGGAAATCAGCCATTGCCCAGTCTTTATGTCAGAAGCTTGAGACAGAAGGTTGCTTTGGAGGAGCCTTTTTCTTCAAACGTGGAGATTCTTCCCGCGGGAATGGGAACAAGCTGTTCTCTACTCTCGCATATCAGCTCTGCCGATGTCGACCCGAACTGAAACGCGCCATCTGTCAGGTGGTGGAAGATGATCCTTCCATCACTGACTACTCCCTCTCTATCCAGCTTCAGCAGCTTATTATCGAGCCTCGTCAACAAAACCTGCATGGCCATACATTAACCATCATTATCGATGGACTGGATGAATGTGAAGGTCATAATATCCAGCAAGAAATATTACGGTCAATTGGCAGAGTCATCCATGACAAATCCCTTCCTCTTCGATTTCTCATTGCCAGTAGACCCGAGCCTCACATTCGCGAGATCTTCATGGACACGCTAAACAAGCACCATTACCCCTTGAATGTCGACCAGTCATTCGAGGACGTCCGAAAGTACCTGCTTGATGAATTTGCACGGATTCATCGAGAACACCATGCAACCATGGCCATGATTCCTGAACCCTGGCCTTCCCCAGAGATCATCCATAATCTTGTCTGGAAATCCTCAGGATATTTTATCTATGCTTCCACAATCATCAAGTTCATTGATGACAAAAATTTCCGTCCCACTGAACGTCTCGCGGTCATTACGGGAATGGCAGAACCTCGCTTTGGAGTTCCATTTGCTGCTCTTGATCAGCTGTACACTCAAGTCCTTGCTCAAGTTCCTGATCAGCCTCAACTTCTGGAAATTCTGACAGTTATTACCACTGAACTTTCTTACAAGCCTTTGTCAGCCATCTCAATTGAACAGCTCCTTGAGCTTGAGCCAGGGGAGGTACAATTGGTCCTGCGAGGCCTGCATTCTGTAATCAACTTGCCAGAGGACGACAATGATGGCATATCCACTCATCATGCTTCATTCGGTGATTTCCTGCGAGATCCAACACGGGCAGGAATATTTTATGTTGGTGGTTGTCAGCACCGCACAGATCTATCTCGCCATATTCTCAAGGCACTTTCATACAAGTATGATGATCCTTCTCTTAATCGACGTGGTCATGTTTCTTGGTAAATTATTCCAATTGAAGCAGACTAAATTCTGAACAAACTTTGATTAGGTACTTTGACTTGTTGGCATTTCAATGTCTAGCTTCCTGCGAGCCCTCTTTAGACCTTATAACCCTGCTTCGCTCTTTCAATCCAGACTTCTTGTTTGAACGGCCTCAACGCAATGGACTGATCTCGATTGTATTGAATTGGTTAAAAGTATGTTCCCTCACACAGTCTGCAAACATCATCTTCATTTGAATTTGTTTTTCAGAAAAGTCAGCCACAACCTAAAGATCTGATCCAGCTCTGGGAAGACTACAGGTTCATGAATGACTGTGAACAGAGATGGGACGAAGGTGGAGAACTCGAAGTTACTGGGGCAGATCGGGACCACTGCAGCCAGATTTTGTCGCAGGCCTCCCCCTCACTCATTAGAATTATTCAAGCCATTAGACTCATTCCAACCAACGTATATGCTACGCACCTGCTCAAAATTCACTTCCTGTTGGATTTCTCGTGGGATGAGCTGAGAACAACAATCTGTTCTCTCCGCTTACTCGTAGGCGAGGAGGGGGAGGGACTTCTCATCAAACTGTTCCATGTCTTATTGGATCCCACCCTCTTTCCAGTGCCCTTTGACTTGATAATGTGGGACTTGGCTTGCGGCTCTCTACATGTTATGCAGCAGATACTTCGGGGTGAACTGGACAAATCTATACTGTGAGTCTCCATATGCATTTGATTTACTGCCACCATGATTGTAATTTAGGTCGTCACTTTGGGGATGGAGTCACTATCTGAGAGCGTGTCCTCCCTCCTACAAGCTGTTAGGGGATCTAGAGCCTATCTTAGAAGATTACCAGGATAATTTTGAAGACAAATACCACAACATCATTCAATGGTTGAAGGTGAGATATTAATTTTTTGGAGAGGGGATTTATCCATGGCATGCCATTTTCCTAGACCTTTCCTCAACCTCCACAGGAATTAATCGGCCGTGTGGAGGGGTATTTGGAGAAATACCTTTTGGACTCTGGTTCTTTCGATGATAGCGAGAACGGATGGAGAAAATGGTATGATTCAATAGAGAGATACCGCCTTTGAAATGGTAATATTTTGGCCACTGTATTTCGGGATAATTATTATGAATGTAAATAGCAGTGTGGATGATCCCACTCCATCCAATAGCTAGCCAAAGCGACGAGCCATTTTGTCTTGTAACGTGGAAGAAACACTTGGTCTGTTTACTGTGACTTGACTTGAGGTTAGCAGACAACCGTTGAAATGATATGTTCAACCCTGCAAGCCAGTCAATTAGCACATACGGATGTCGACACACAACAAGCAGTGACCCGCTCAGACTGCGACACAATCTCAGGATATTTATTTACTGCATTGACAACACCCAATACATCGACGAGAACGCACCTGCTTCAAGCGTTTGATGCACTAATTGTGCTGAATGGGGGTGTTACAATTGAGAATTGAGGTCGAGAATAGTAGCGAGCTGGGGACGATGTGCATGAACATGAATTCCCAACGGATACCAAATAAAAAATATAAATACATACTAGGTGGAGGAGTTCGAGGCCCACCTTGTGCGTTAATTAGCTGAGGAACTGTGCGACAGACGGCGGAGTATTTGCTGAATGGGGCTCCGTGCAATTCCGGGCAGTTTCATTCTGGGTACCAGCGGTGCGCAATGGCATTGAAGCTGTGAAGTAAATCATAACATCGGGGATGCAAGACTGCAGATATTAAATTTACCCGCATACATGTAGTCCTTTCGGCGGCGCAACTCGAACCTGAATTGCTGAATGAAGTTGGACACAAAGTAGTGAGGATGGATTCCTGTCGAACCATAATGATGTTCCCTCCAGCCAGATGCTGGAAAAATTCGTACCTCGAATACCCAATTTCTGAGTCCACTACTGCCGCCGTCAACACTCACCGAAAGCGCGGTACTATGCATGCGTCAATTTATTCTTTCGCCTGGAACGGGCAACGGTCTGCGTCGAATGATGGAGTTGAGTTAAGCCTCTTTGTAAATTTGCTGGTGTGCCCGCTCTAGCCATACAAATAATTTCTAGCTTGGCAGAAAACAGCTTCTCCGTCCTCGGAGTCTACGTACATTCTTCGTTTTAATTTCTAATTTCTTGAAAAAAGCGCCCGAGATGTTAATCGACCTGGTGGAAATGTAAGAGGCGCAGCACGGCGGTGTCTTCAAGTTCTCTGACACGGACCTGAATTTGAAGCAGATTCGGAATATACTCAGGTGGCGGGGTCCAACCAGCGCAGACGAGAAATATTTGGTTCGGAGGTCGACCACTCTGCAGAACAGCAAAGCAAATAGAAAGATTTCGCCTCCTTTTCGTTGACGGTTCGAGATTATTCGGACCCGAATCGCAGAGCCTTCACTGGCAAGGAGCAGGCCTAGGTCCTACTAAAAGGAGCTCGAAAATACGTTGCAGCAGGCAAAAGACCATAAAGCCAAGCATAGAATAAGTACAGCACGTTGGCAGAGCACAAGAAATGCAGAACCTGAATCAGAGGATCCAGTAGAAGACCAATATTTATCGAGGCACGATTCACGTTACCAGAACTTTGAATGAGTACAGGGTCGGATGTTTTTGCAGGATTAAATCAGGCGCAACGGTGTCCTCAAGTTATCCATAACGCAGACTAGAATGTGAAAAAAATTCAGTTTGCCATTTGGGATCAAGGTACACCAGCCCAGGAGACTACAACACCCCATAGCAAAGCAGCTTCGAGCATGGTATTCTTCCCCCGGCGGTGCGAGTTTATTTGCGGCGGGTCGCAACGCCAATCCAGGAAGATCAATATTTTATTGAGGCACAGTGATTCGAATTATTGGGCTTTGATTTAGAGAGGGTTATGAGAAGGTAGGTCTCCTGCGAGACTCGGAGCGCGAGATCGCTGGTAACAGCGCTTCGGTTGAATTTCAGTGGAGTTTCAGCTGCGGGGCCAGCAGAAATGCAGAGCTCGAAAAGGGCCGGTTCCTTGGAGCACAAAGAAAATGGAGGCCGAGGACTTCAAAGTCGTCACCGGGGATCCCAAACACAGTTCGCGCTGTTGTGGTTTGAAGAGAGAAGAGGCGCATCAGTCACCCGTTACTGTCACACACATCTTGCCTTTTTCGTCATACCTCTCCTTCCAACTCCTTCGTCCCTCTCGACTCTCAAGTACTACTCAGCAGAAGAAGAAACACGAAATCCCCATATTTATACAATATTTATACTTCCGTATCTACCTACTTGTATTTCAATAAACTGCCAAAGAGTCTGTGCGCACTGTCTGCGTCCGCGTTCTCACCTTTCCACGCAGGCTGTCCCTCCCGTCGCCCAAACCAGGGAGAAGGGAATGGGAAGACGAGGAGTAAGGGGACAGGAAGGAAGGAAGGAGGGTAGGCGCGCTTCGGGCGTGTCTAGGCGTGTGCGGAGGTATTTGTATTTGGGTCCGAGTCCGGGGTAGCAGAGAGATTGGAGGGATGGGGATGTCGAGAGGGAGAGATGATTGAGATTGAGGGAGGAGGGGAACGAGAAGAGCCGATGCTGGTGCTGTTGTGGTAGGTGCGGCATTGTGCGCGAGTTGGTGATGCGCGAGTGCGGCAGTGTGCGAGGTTCTGTGCAAAGCTCGTAGATCTAGATGAAGGCAGCGCGCCCGTATATTTGGTAGTCGCGCGGTCGTGGGTGTGGGTGTCGCTGAGCAGAAAAGACGGTGGTTGTGGATGTGGTGCCGAGATGATAGGTTCCTCGTGGGTGCGAGTATTTGTATACGTGTTTGCTGTTTCGTCTCGTATCTCACCCCTCCCTTTCTTCCTTCCACCTCCCTGGCCATTGGAACATCAACGAGCCCCCACCCAGCCTATCCCGCCTACAGCAACGCCCACCCTGGCCCCAGTTAGCTCGCTCAGGCACGCGTGCGGCACGCAGCAGCGAGGAAGAGTGCGGTGAGATGATGGGGCATTTGCGCTCGGGATGTGGGAAGAGGCGCGGTGTTCAGGTGCGGGGTGAAGGAGGAGGAGGGAGAGGGAGAGGGCACAGGTGTGGTCGCGGTCGAGGCGGAAGAGCGAGCCTCAGGCACATCCTTGCTAGCGCGGATGCGAGCGAAGTCGAAGTAGGAGCAGGAGCCGCCGACCCGAGGTCGTCCCGAGACAAATCCACCCGAGCGCAGGGTTCGCTGCGATGATGGCGTACGCGGGCGCCCACAGCGCGGGGAGGGGCGTGTGGAGCGCCGTGAGCGCGGGTGCTGCGGAGAGCGCGGTGGCGGGGGTGGAGAGGGCAGGGTCGGTGGAGAGGGGGAAGGTCAGTCGCGGTGTGCTGTGTGCGCACAGTTAGTCTGTCATTTAACTACGTTATAGATGAAACACGCACGAGCTTGGGACACGCAGCGACTGCGTCCGCAAAGCGCATGGAGCAGGGGTACGTCCCGACGCCTTTGCGGATCGTGAGTGCACACAGCCCGCGCAGACTCTGAATGGCGCCTGCGGGGTCTTCGACCCTGCCAAGATCTGAATCGGGCAGGGTCATGTCGAGCACCTCCACCCTCCCTAACGTCCGCAAGAGCTCGGCATCCTCTGCCTCGGATTGAGCAGAACACGGGTCCGCACAGAACACGCGAGGAAGGGGCGCACGCAGTGGGTTCAGAGGATCGGCGCGGGAATGGAAAATGAGGGCGTGGTAAACGAGTGGAAGGGCAATGTGGTGGAAGGCACGGGAGACGAGGAGGGGTGCGTTGCGGCCTCTTGTCTGTTTTTCCACTCGAGGTATTACTTGAGGAGTGCGAGGAGGGCGTCGGGCGAGGGTGCGGGGACACAGGAGCGACGACTGGGCTTGAGGGGTTGTTTGGGGAAGAGGGCAAAGGACCTGCTGCAATCTTGCTGGTGCATGGTCGAGTTAAAAGTCGTTATTTAAAAGAAGGGGGGTCATCAGCAGAGGAAAGCAAACGGGTTATGAATGAGAAAAGATTGAGAACCGGACTGAGATCTGAGAGGCCCAACTGTGGTGAGCATAGCAAAGCAAGATTTACGAGATGCGAGCAGGGAATACAACCAGGGATGCAGCCAGAAATTGCGGGGAGGAGACTCGGAGATTTTGAAGAATTCATGATCACTGGGCATAGGGTCCATGTTCATCAAGGCTGTAGCATTGACGCCGAGAACCCAACGTTGTATTTCCCACTTCTAATGTGCGCGCGTAACGGTGGACGACTCATTCAAAGTGCGTCGCAGCGTAGAGGCAAAAAGCATGCCGTGATCGCCGGAAGCTTCGGATTCAAACAACAGACTCCACAAGATCGTCTTCCTTCTCTATCTCCCACCGGCCGAGTTGATTGAAATATGTCCACCGAATGCCCAATCCTTTCGCATGCGAGCTTGAATTTATTGAATCCGAAACGTCATGTCTTCAATATTACTGCCTTCACGCTGAGCCTGGCTGGCCATTCCCTTTTTTGTTCAGTTGTTTCTAGCTAGGCCAAAATTCCTCTCGAAGCTCTAGTGTTTAAACGAAGGTATTCCCGAATAGCAACGCAAACGAATCCATACATCGCCATCTCTGTACTTTAACTTACATCCGTGCCAATGAATTCCGACATGCGCAGCGTGTTCCTCCGTTCTCGCGTGCTCCCTACCTCTCCGTGTTTCTCCTTGCCTGAGTTCTGTTTCAAGAAATGAGAGGCAGGCACGCTGCTATGCGCAGACGTCACGGCGCCAGCGAGGGCATTCGGTCCGAGCGAAGATGGTGAGAAACTGAGATTGATGGAAGAAATGGAAAGCCGCTGCCGTTGTACGTGTGCACCGTGCGAGGCGATAGTGTGCGGCGCATCGTCTGTATGCGTCGGAATGCATAACGTCGTAAGCCCGCAGCGCATGAAGGAGGAAGTCCCGAATACGGTGCAGGTGCGATGATATTCGCAGTGCCAGAGGCGCGATGGGGATATGTGTATGGGTGTCTTGGAACCGCAGCAGTGTATCTCGTTCCTGCTCGCTCACCAAGTCCCCACCGTCGTCGCCTTCCCCTCCCTCACCAACCCACCTATCCCACCAATAGCGACATCCATCGCGGCTCCAATTAAAGCGCGTGCAGGCGTGCAGCGGCGAGGACAGGTAGGACAGGTAGGATCCGTAGATGCGCAGAGTTCGGGGTGCGCGGGGGCATATTCTTGCGTGCGTATGACGAAACCGAGGAGGAAGCCGCGCTCGGGGCTGCGCGGCGTGAAGGAGGAGGATGAGGGGGCAGTCGTAGGCGTACTCAGCGTCGAGCCGAGGAAAAAGACGAGAGCGAGGACAGGCCACCGTCGAAGTCGGAGTGCTGGGACAGCGCTCGTCGCATCTGTCCGAGTGCGAGGTTGCCGCGACTACTTACAACACGGGCGGGGAGTGCGGAGCCCAGTCAGCGCGTGAACCGTGGTGAGAGTGACAGCGAGGCAGGCGTTGTCGGGGATCGCAGCAGAGGGGAATGTGAGGGTTCTTGTGCGCTGTGCGCGGGGTCAGTCAGAGTGTAGAGCAAGACGACGGGAAAAAAGAAGCAGGAGACAAGTAGGGAAGGGGAAACCACGAAGAGAATAGGTACGAAGAAGGACGGAGAACGGGACAAAAGGATGAGTGGAGGAATCGGTAAAAGACGAAAAGGAAATTAAAAACAAGGAGGAACGACACGCACCGGCTCGGGACATGCAGTCACTGCGTCTTGCTGTTTTGTCCGCTCGTCGTATCTCGCCCCTCTCCTCCTCTCCTCCCCCGCTCTCCCATTATAAACGCCAGAACATCAACAAGACCCCTCCCCCTCAACCCACAGCAACGTCCGTCCCAGCCCTAATCAGCCCGCTCAAACACGGTTGCGGGCACGCAGCGGCCAGGAAAAGGGGGAGTCGTCCAGGGAAGGGAAGGAGGAGGGATAGGAGACGATGATAGGGGGCGTACTTGGGCGTGGGACATCCCAGTCCGACACGAGGAGTCGACGAGCCGGAGGCGGTTCAAGTAGGAGGCGAAGCGGATGTGCCCGCTGACCAGGTCATCGCCTAGAAAAGCACAGGAATGGCCACGATAATGGCATACGTGGGTGCCTACAGCATGTGACGCTGTGCAGAGGTCGTGAGTGCGGGCGCCGCTACGAGGGCGATGGAGGGCGGAGAGCGCAGGGGCTCAGTATGGTGGTGAGGGTGGAGGGTGTGGTGTCACCAGAGAGGGGGAGCGCCATCTTATTCTATGCGCAGCACGGTGAGATAACGAAAAGGAAAAGGGGAGAGGGGACGCACGAGATCGACACGCAAACTGCGTCCATCAGGGCATCGAGCAGGCTGGCTGAGCGCCTTTGCGAATTGTGAGCGCGCACAGCCTGCGCAGACGAATTGCCCCTGCTACGTCTTAACAGGTAGGTAATGTCGACCCTCTCCAGTATTCTGAACATGTCCGCGTCTTCTGGGCTCGAATTGGGCAGAACGAGCGTACGCGCGGACTGCGCGAGGAAGGCATACACGCGCAGTGTTTGTAGACTGTACGGGGAGTGGAGGACAAGGGTGTGGTGGCGGGATGGCGGTGCAGTGAAAGGTGCAGGAGACGAGGAGGGGCGCTGTGAGGCCTTGTCTGTGTTCTGCTCCATGATGTACTTGAGGACCGAGGACCGAGTACTGAGGGTCCGGAGACACCGATGCGTCATCGGATGTGACTATAGCATGCGCGTATAATGAATACGCGCCACGGTGGAGAGCGATGAGCCTGGCAGTTCGACTGTTGAGCCGTTCCAACTTCTTGACGATACAGTTTCACTCGAATGTTGTTGAGCGCCTTAAACCTGCGGGTGATTGCCGGAAGCTTCAGGCTCAAACATCGACAAATGTGATGTGCTTTCTCGTCCCTCTTTGGTTGTGTTTCCATGATAAATGTGCTTCTGCCTTTGGGGATCTTTCCAGCTATTTAATATGTTGCTGCCTTTAACACTAATGTCTTAGAAAATGCTGCTCAACTTGTTCAGGACTACTGTGCATCTGTAACTTCGTTCAACTTGCGCTCGGTGCTGTAACTTATTTCTTGCTGCTGCTACTCATGTTCATGCCCAAGATTCTTGACGGGCTTTGCAAACTTGAACCGCTTTGGGACTGAGATGTTATTGAACAGCAATATTCTAAAATAAGCACGGCATGCTGTGAAATAGGTGCGCATTTGGACGTCGGAAGCTGTGTAATCAACAGCTTGTCCTCGAGGTCTCCCAACGCTTGCTCTTTCCCCTCATGCCTCTCTTTGACTCTGCATCTGGGCTCCAAATCACGGGCGGGACTTTTATTGACAATGCAGGGGACATAAACATCAATACTACGCAGGTTCAATGGTCCGGGCAAAACAGCGATCCGCTGCAGGCCCTTGAATTTGTCACGGCTCAAGGCCCGATTCGCGAGTTAACGGGAGTGGAGAGGAATGGCCGACAGGCTGGAACTGGGAGGAGGCTCCCATATGGTATGTTGCCAGTCCTTTGTAATTATTCGGTGCCTGATGGATTGGAAGATGTTTCTTATCGGCCACAAATTCTGAGCTCTTCCCATCAGCATGTCCCCGATGATGGATCCTGGTCCACATCGGCTGCATCTATCTCGTCATTATCAAATCCTCCGTTATTCCCATTCTCACACCCAGAACACAATTTTGATTTCTCCTCCTTCTTCGAGTCTCCGAGCACCATAAACGGAAACTTCCCCAGTGCACCAGACTCCACCGTTGGATATCCTGAGCTATTCCAGGACTCAATAAATTCTACAACCTTTGAATATCCATCCACCAATCCTGCACCAATGTCAGGCACTCACGGATATTACGGCCAGATTTTACCCTCTGAAAATCAGCCCACATTCGACCCGACATCGACTGCGCTTGTTTTAAATTCCGTCCCATCTGCAGAGATATTTTCGGAACAAACCCAACCCCGTGTCGCTCCATCTTTTCATCCTTCCAACACAACAGCAGATATATCCTTTGATTTCTCACTTAACTCCGACTTCCTGGCGGGTTCATTCAGTGAACCTTCCCATCCAGCAGTGGCCAGCATTGGAAGCAATACATTTTCAGTTGCTGGTATCAACCATACACCATGGGATGGCCTGCCTGGGCCGAAAACAAGCATTAGTGGTGGTACATTCATTGGCGGGAATTTGAACCATATCCAACGCCAGGGTGAACCAGGTGAGTGTCAACCTTGAAACTAGGAATACAGCAGAGTAATGGAATTTCTGAAGGCCTACATATCTTGTATCGTGCAGCAGCAGGCGATGCAACCCATGACTCGGAAGATAGATTTCCACAGCCAAGATGCCATCCTGAGACACGGAAAAAGATGCTTGATGTTCTCTGGAATTGGACATGTGGAATTGAACCCCCAACAACCCTGATCTTTGAGGATTTTAGAAATGTGCCTGCCATCCAACTCCCCCCTTCAGCAAAAAGTCTAGTCCTATTGTTTGGTTGCATGGCCCTGCCGGTGCTGGGAAATCAGCTATTGCACAGTCTCTTTGCCAGAAGTTAGAGGAAGAAGGTCAGCTCGGAGCCAGCTTCTTCTTCAAACGGGGGCATCCATCTCGTGGGCATGCCAAAAACTCATTGCAACGATCGCATACCAGCTCAGCCTTCATCTTCCTGACTTCAATCGCCACATTTCAAGAGTGTGGAAAGTGACCCATCACTTGTTGACAAATCCCTTTCAATACAACTTCAGAAGTTGATTGTCGAACCCTGTCGACAAAGTACTTCTGCTCGCTCCTTGGTTGTCGTGATTGATGGCCTAGATGAGTGTGAAGACGAAAATAGTCAACAAGAAATATTGTATTTCATTGGCTATGCCATCAATCAACACCAACTTGGTCTTCAATTTGTTGTTGCCAGTAGACCCGAGCCGCACATTCGCGAGATGTTCACTGGGTCATTAAACAGCATCCATTGTCCCTTGAATGTCAACCAGTCATTTGAGGATGTACGGAAGTATCTTCACGATGAATTCACACGAATTCACCAACAACACCGGGCAACCATGGCCAGGGTTCCAGCCCTGGCCCTCACTGGATATCATTGACAACCTTGTTGATAATCCTCAGGATATTTCATCTATGCTTCCACAATCATCAAATTCATTGATGATAAAAATTTCCGACCCACTGAACGTCTCGCAGTCATTATGGGAATGGCAGAACCCCGTTTCGGAGTGCCTTTGCTGTTCTCGATCAGCTGTACACTCAAGTCCTTGCTCAAGTTCCTGATCAGCCTCAACTTTTGAAAATTCTGAAGGTCATTACCACTGACCTTTCTTTGTCAGTCACCTCAATTGAACAACTCCTTGAACTGGAGCCAGGAGATGTACCATTAGTGCTGCGAGGCCTGCATTCTGTGGTCAAATTGCCGGAGGACAACAATGGAGGCATATCCTTCCATCATGCTTCCTTCCTTGATTTCCTCGAAGATTCAACGCGGGCAGGAATATTTTATGTTGGTGGTTGTCAGCATCAAACAGACTTATCTCGCCATATTCTCAAGGCATTTTCATACAAGTATGATGATCCATCCCTTAACCGACAAGGTTATGTAGCTTGGTAAATTATTACAATTAAACAGACTAAAATCTGAACAAACTTTGATTCTTAGGCAGCTTGACTTGTCGGCATTCAAATGTGTAGCTTCTTGTGAACCCTGTTCAGACCTCGTAACCTTGCTTCGGTCTTTCAATCTAGACTTCTTGTTTACCTGGTTTGAGGGAAAAGTTACAATGATTGGTATTGTATTGAATTGGTTGAAAGTATGTCCTGTCACACAGTTCACAAACATCATCGTCATTTGAATTTATTTTCAGAAAAATCAGCCACTGGCCGAAGATCTAGTGCAGCTCTGGGAAGACTACCTGTTCATGGATTCCTTTGAAAAAACATGGACTTATGGCAGAGACCTCGAAATTACCTGGTCAGATCAGGATCACTGCAGACAGATTTTGTCGCAGGCCTCCCCCTCACTCATTAGAATTCTTCACGCCATTAGATTCATTCTATTGCAAAGGGCTGACCCTTGGGTCCTGTTTCAAATTCACTTCCTGTTGGATTTCCCGTGGGACGAGCTGAGAACAGCAATCTGTTCTCTATGCTCACTCATACACGATGAAGGGGAAGAGCTTATGCGGAAACTGTTGATTGTGGCATTGGATTCCAGTCTCTTTCCGGTTCCCTTCGACTCGATAATGTGGGACTTGGCTTGCGGCTCTCTGCATGTTATGCAGCAGATACTTAGGGGTGAACTGGACAGGTCTATATTGTGAGTGTCCATATGCATTTGATTTACTGCCCCCATGACCATAATCAAGGGATGTATTTGAGGGATGGAGTTATTATCTGAGAGCGTGTCCACCATCCCCCAAGCTGCTACAGGATCTAGAGCCTATCTTAGAAGATTGCCAGGATCATTTTGAAGGCGAATACCACAACATTGTTCAATGGCTGAAAGTGAGATCTTGATTTTTTGGAGTGGGAATTTATTTATGCCTGCAATTTTCTTAGACCTTTCCTCAGCCTCCACAGGAATTAATCAACCGTGTGGAAGGGTATTTGGAGAAATACCTTTCGACATACTATTCTAGTAGCCCTTCCACTCAAATAAATTTGGAGGGAGATTGGAGAAAATGGTATGATTCAGTAGAGAGATATC
Source organism: Mycena leptocephala (assembly GCA_029378395.1). Classification (NCBI taxonomy): domain Eukaryota; kingdom Fungi; phylum Basidiomycota; class Agaricomycetes; order Agaricales; family Mycenaceae; genus Mycena; species Mycena leptocephala. The sequence continues at coordinate 150,872 of JARJLF010000402.1, forward strand.
GTCCTTGAAATTAGTAGTATTTGTGCCTTAGTATGTCGGTAAAATTATCACGAATTTGAATAGCAGTGTCCAACAGGATGGATGATCCCACTCACCATCTAGTCAAAGCAACGACCCATGGCATCTTGTAAGGTGGAAGAACACTTGGTCCGTTTAGTGTGCCAGTATCGTTAACAATGTATCTTACCCTGCAAGCCAGTCAGTCAGCACATACAGATGTTGACATGCAGCAAGCAGTGACCCGCTCAGACTGCGACACGATCTGATATTTATTTCCTGAATCACAATATCTCGACGATGAGAACACACCTGCTTCAAGAGTTTGATAGAATTTCGCATTGGTGCGGTTCTCAACGGAGCTGTGAGTTGAATTTGAGAACTGCAAGCTGGATACATGAACATGAATTCCCAACGAATGATCAATAAAATAAAATAATCCACATAAGGCGGAGGAGTTCGAGGCCTGCCTTGTGCGTGAATTGGCTAAGGATATGTGTGCGCCAGACATGCCGAATGAGGCTACCAGGTTGTTTAATTCTGGGTACCAGTGGTGCGCAATGGCATTGAAGCTGGGAAATAAATCATAACATCGGGGATGCATGACCACAGAAATTAAATTTACCCGCATGGTAGTCCCTTCGGCGCAACTTGTACCTGAATTGCAGAACGGAGTTTGACACGAAGGAGAGATGGATTCCCGTCGAACAGTAAGGTGATTAAAGTTACCCAACTATACCAACCACTGCCAAATTTCGTGTTTCGAATGACTTGTGCGTGGAGTGTTGAAGTATGTAATTACATCATGGTTCGCCGGGACACCTTAAGTACGTCGAGTTATCTGTATGATTCTGGCTCTGAACCTGGAACAAAATCATTCGTTCGTTTTCGGGAAAGAGAATCCATTCGAAACGGCCCCGACCTTCAATTGTTTAAAAGTTTTTGCGGGGAAAACATGTTACACCACGCAGGCACTGAGCAGAGCATCGAAATAAATGGTGGTAAATATCGGGGCCGAAAGCGGTCTGCGGAATTTCACCTTACAATTTAATTTCTTGGGGACTTGGGGACTTTGAGAACCGTAAAGTGTCCCGCACCATGAATATATAAGAGACCCAGCTGAACTTATAGAGTCTGTTCCAGAGGCGCATTGAGATGCACAATTTTCAGACAGCCTGATGGAAGACCTACAGTCGCGCGAGCCAAGCACAGATGGAGGATTCACAGACCGGTTTTAAATGGTTCTCAGTTTTCATTCTGTGCAGAGCATCGCATACCACAGCGGAGCAAGTGAAAGCCCAGCCTTGTTGACCCTGGCCCCGGGTGACCATTTTTGCTTGAAAGTCGAGAACACAGAGAGCGAAAGGAAGCAGCAGATTTTCATCGCTGCTCAAAAAATGCAGGAAGTGGGAGTGAGGGATCATGAGCGAGGCCGTGAGCGCCGACTCCGCGTAAAGCAGATAAATGTTTACCCACGGCGGTGATACACTCATTCCGCGCCTACAAGCGAGCGGGACAGCAAGGATACGGGTCGATTCAAGCTGCTCTGGGAGGACGGGCGAGAGAGCCAGCACAAGCCGGCTCAAATATGCCGAAATACGGGCGGGCGAATGCGAGAAATAAGCGGGGGACGAGAGCTGGATCAAGAACAAGCGACGAAGTGGGTGTCTATTTCCGAGGTAGTACAGGCTGATATAGTAGGGTCCAGGAAAGTGGAAATTTACATACTAAGATCATTCCAGGAGTAGCGCTGAGGGATAATATCAACCAAAATATCCACAGTTCAAGAGGAGGGCATACTGTACGGGCCCGTAGGGAGGCGACGGCCAGACGACCGTGACATCGACTAGTAGCCGGGGGCGACGCGACGCGACCAAAGGTGACCGTGACCGTCGCAAAAGTGGGTGACAAGGAATTTATTTTCAGCCTGTTTGAGATAGTTTGCACCACATTTCTGAGGGAGGTCTCTGCAGAATGTGTGGAACAGTCCTAAAATTGACGCGTTTTTCACCTCCGTATGCCCCAGATATTATTTTATTTTATTTTCGAAATTGTCACGTTATTTCTTTGGCGACAGAACCCATCGTGACCGTGACCCGCCCCGACGTCGGCGACGCGACGGGCCCTCCGTGACCGTGACCGTCGCCTCCCTACAGGTTGGTACAGTATAGCATATAGATCGACCCAGATATATTATATTCGCAATCAGCTGAGAGCTCAATGGTGGCAAAGACTACGGCAGCGGGAAAGACACAGCATCGGGCAGCATCGGCATATTGAGGAAATGAACGAAGATTATGAGGGTGCGAGTGGAAGGCTCGAGGGGGTGAGATGGCCGTGGCGGCGGTAAAGGTAGAGAAACGTTGTCACTCCGAGTCGGCGGTTCCGAGCCTGAAAGCTTCGCAAACACTCGTCAAGTTGGGCGTCAGCGCAATCACAAGCTGGCCGGCAGACGGAGCGCGAGCCCGACCGGCGACAGCCCGCCGTGTTGTTGCGGTTTGAGGAGAGGAGCACCAATTCTATCCCCATCGAGTTCGCCTCTTGCCTTTTTCGTCCCCTCTCTCCCTCAAGTTATTCAAAGGGAAAAAATCAAAGAAAAACGAATCCACGCATTACCATCCTTTAGGCTTTCTACAATACTTTACATCCGTATACTTATCTAAGTTACCTACTTGTATTCAAAAAAATAATAAGAGTCCGTGCGCTGTGTGCCTCCTCCCATTCCTCATCCCTCCATCCCCGACCTTCGCACCACCCGCTGGTCAAAGATCAAGTGGGAAGAGGGAGAGAAGGGGAGGAGTGAGGAAAAGGAAGATAAGAGGAGTAGCGCGCTTTTATGTACAAACATGTCTAGGCGTGTGCGAGTGGATATAAAAACGGAGAGGAGAGAGAGGGAAGGGAAGGGAGGGAAACACAATGGTCGATGCTGTGATAGTACGTCCGCGAATTGGTGCGAGAGTGCGATGGTGTGGATGTGCGGCAGTTGGTGCACGAAAGTCGTATGTAGATCTGCATGTCGGTCTAGATGAAGGCGGCGCGGCCGTATATTCGGTAATCACGCAGTCGTGGGTGTGGGTGTCGCCGTGCCAAAAAGACGGTGCGGTGGTGCTGGGCGTGGACGTGGTGCCAAAGCCAATGTCAATATGATAGGTTCTTCTTGAGGTATATGCACACGTATATGCGTTCGTTGTGTCTGTATCTGTGTTCGTGTCTTCTATTCCTCCTCCCTCCCCGTCACGGTCGTCCCTCCCCAACCTTTCCCCAATCACAAACGCGCCCACGTGTCAACAACTCCCCACCGTTGCCGCCCTTCCTCTCCATCCCACCCCGCCAGCGGCGATGTCCGTCCCCGCCCTAACCAGCTCGCTCAGGCGCGCGGCAGCGAGGAAAAGCGCGGCGGAGAGGATAGCGCGGGGGCGTGCACCGTATGCAGGATAAGAGGAGCAGCGTTCGGGGGCGCGCGGGGTGTGTGTGCTTCGAGGTAGAAGGCAAAGAAGAGGGAGAGGCGCACGCATGCGCAGGACAAGTAGAGGAAGACGGAGACGGAGACAAAGAGGTAGATGTAGGAGACCCGAGGTCGTCCCCGAGACAACTCCGCCCCAGCGCAGGGTTCGCCGCAACGACGGCAGACGCGGGTGCCCAGAGCGCGGGCAGGGGCATGCGGAGCGTCGTGAGCGCTGGCGCGGCGGCGAGGGCAGTAGTAAGGGTGGAGAGCGCGGGGTCGCCGGAGAGGGGGAAGGGGAAGGTGAGCGTCATCGTATTCTACCCGCCCAGTTGGTCAGCGTCGTGGTGTGCTGCGCGCACCGTCAGTTATTTAATTATTATAAAGGGCAGAGGGAGGGGACGCACGAGCTCAGGACACGTCGTCACCGCATCCGCCAGCGCATCGAGCAGCGCGCGCGGGGCAGGCTGGTTGAGGTAGGTCCCCGCGCTTTTGCGGATCGTGAGCAGGCGCAGCTCGCGCAGGCTTTGAATGGCCGCTGCGAGGTCTTCGACGGCGCCCGAGTCCGAATTGGGGAGCGTCACGTCGAGCACCTCCACTCCCTCCAGCATCCTGAAGACCCCGACATCTTCTGCACTTGGGCCGGGCATGTGGTCCGAATGCACGACGAAGTGGCGCGCGCGCAGGGATGTGGACTGGTACAGGGAGCGGAGGACGAGATTGCATTAGAAGAGTGGGAGGGTGATGCGGTGGCAGGCACGGGAGACGGGGTGTGGTGCGGTCTCTCGTCTGCTTTTCGCTACGGTTCTCACTTGAAGGGTCCGTCGAGGATGACGGTACTTGCGTACCACGGAGCGGGAGGATGCGGTGACGCAGGAGCGACTACGGCATGCGCAAGGACACGCTCAAGGATTTCTTGAGGGAACAAGGCCATGGTCGTATAAAGCAGTCAACTGATAGAAAGATGAAACGGCAGAGTAAGAAAGAATGATCGCCGGAAGACTAACATGGACAAATTTTACTTCCCTCCAGTCCAACTCCAATCTTTCCAGCGGTCTTGCAACGTTGACAAATTTAGTCCTCAATTCTTGACCGACCCTTTTCCGCAACAAATAGGGTACATACAAGCAACATACAAGTGCTCTTGGACTTGGGACCGATATGCTATCTGCTTCAACAAGTGCTTCAAACGGAAAATTCGCACCCGTGAAGTTGCCGAGTTTTAATCTACGAGCCAAATTTCATGACGAGGCATATGCTCTTCACTTTCCGGCTGTTCGGTCTCCCAGTAAGTCATCATGAATCCAGCACTTATCAGAACACGCCTTTGATTTTTTCTTCCTTTTTTTTTCTTACTTGGTCGCGGGCGCTACCACACTCTGACAACTCTGTGGTACTTACTAGACATCGGGCATGCTATTCCCTTCCCAACGTCATTCATTATCAAGGTGCATCCACGTTCGAATTCTGAGAAACTTGTCGGGACTCGACCTTCTTCCCATCCGCTTTCCAGCCATCGAGGTCAATCACCTGCGACACATAGTAACCTACCATTCCAGCCTTCGTCCGAGCGTTTTATGCAAGAAATTAACTGCTCATCAATCATATCTACCGATACACTTCTGGATCTTGCGCTGGGTGCTTTTAGCGAAATCCTAGCAGGACGGCGTGCATCTATGTATGTATCACTGTGAATGGCATATTTTTTATTTCACTTCCATTGTGAAGGCGTGTCCGAGGGGGCTGAGTCCCAAAGAAGATAATTCTTTTGACTTTTCATAGACTCAGATTCGGCGCGAACCTACCATTGTCAGTGGTCACACCAAACTAGGTTTAACATTTGGCATTTCACGAGCACTGAGTGCACACCAATATTGCCAGATTAAACAAGATCAAATCCACGAAGATATTGCTGTAATTCTCTAACTTTCAGAGCCAGCCGGCTACGTCATTGAGCATTTAAACCATTGAAAAAGGGCAGAGAGAAAATTCAACCAAACTCACGTGTTTTGTGTTGAATTTTTTGTACGGTGAGTCTGACGTCGCGACATCGAGCCTTTCTTTTGGGTGGTCTGCATTGATCTCGGCGTTTCTAAATGGATCATTTTAATTATCCATGCCAGCTGGCTTGAAATTCAAACGTTTCAGTCGCCAACCTTCAAGGAATCAAGTGGGTGAACCTGTGTACTGTTCCTAAATTTTTATCCAGTGACCTTGTAGACATTCACGCCGAACGGGTCCAGGCTCTCAATTGCTTTTTTACCTGCCAATCGATTTCATTGCGAGTCAAACACGCAGGTCGATGATTGAACGCGTCTCAACCTATGCATTCCTTCTATCGGACTAACTGCAGTGCATATATTCCGGAAATCAGAATCGTATGGCCTGGGGATTCCCGCCAGAGTTACCGAATCCCCCTACCCTCCTTCGGACCTACAGTCGTATGTAAAACATTAGTAAGTTTGATCCCAGGCATCAAGAGCTCGCAAAATCGCCCTGTGTTATCTCCGTCGCGTGGCTAACAAAAAATAAACCTAGTAAACACCAAAAGAAAAATGGGAGGTAAATACGCGCCGAATGGGATTCGCTCCGTGCTCGATCCGCGCAATTCCGCGTTATCCAAGATAATGTAGCTCCAGATTGAATTTCTCGGGAACAGCGATGCAGATGCAGAATTGATATCCTGCACAACGACTCCGGAAGGAAGCCGGCGGACTCAAGCACAAGGCGAAATTAGCGCCGCTCTTCGTTTGTCTGTTGCGTTCTTCACGTCAACTGCAAAAACCTGAATTCCCAGCCAACAAGTAATAGAATAAATAAATAAATACGTAGTAGCGGAGGGTTCAATCGACGTTGCGGGTTCACCAGCGCGTGGCACTTGAGATGGAGGAGCTCCGTGCATTCCTTTACATTGGCACATAGCTGAATGATGTGTCTGTGAGGGTAGTCAACGACAACGGGATGCGATCCCAGCCTGTGCAGATTGTCCGGGTCTGTAGCGTTGAATTTGGATGAGTGCACAAAGATTGGCTCAATCCTTGAATAACTTGCCTTCCTTCTCCTACGTGGCCGTTTAAGCAAAGCAGAGCCCGCAGGTGGACCAGAACGCAAACGGAGACACAGTCGGGCTGAATAGCTGCCAGGTTCCAAGCGAAAAAATGGGATTCAAGTGGCACGCCAGCTACAGATTTTTCGTTGGGCTTCGAATGTCGAGCGTTGAATGAGTTATTCCTCGTGAGGAACGGACAACATTTAGATTTTTGAAGTGTTGAACATGGAACCTTTGAATTATCCTCTGTGGTTGAAACCTGCCGCTCTCCACATCCAAGGCTCACGTACCCTTGATGATTCATTCTCCGGAAAACAAGAAGCGGAGACGCCGAGAAACACAGCCCAGCGCGATCGCGAGACAGGATAGAAAATCAAGTCCCGCCAATATTTCTCGCAAAACCTGCATGCGAACACCGAAGCGGAGGCCGAACTGGTGGAATTCGAACGCGGGGTGTGCGGATATAGAATATGTGTTTAGTCGGAGTGAACCTGAGAATTAACTAAATAGGTTGGTATGCTGAAATTTGACGCCGCCTCCAGGATTAAAGCGGCCTACATTCTTCAAGTGGATTTAGCCGCCATATAGGAGTGAATACTTCAGAGGACCAGCACAGACTTGAAGGTCAAACAAAAGTTTACGCAGCAGTCCAACACATATTTAGCAGTGGGCGGGCTCGGAGGTGAGATGCCACTCCAACAGACTCGGGAGACCACGGCAAAACGAGTTTCATTTCGCCCAGCGGGGTGCGTTGAAGTCCAGACGAATCGCAAGCAGAAACGGTCAATCCAGAGCGCAGTAAAGATCGTAATGCAGGGAATGGACCAGAGCGGGATAAAAGCCGATTGAACAAAAGTTACACATCAGAGCAACATCAGAGCCCAGTCAAAGTGAAAGGCGGCCGACCTCGGGCCGACCTCCGAGCTCGACCCGACGGTTCGCATGTAGCCAATACCAAGAAAAAGCCAGTGAACGAAGACCGAAGTGCGCAAACCCTGTTCAAGTTGCTGTTGTGGTTTGAAAGACGCCGTGCACCACGCACGCGATCCTATCCCCATCAAGCTCACGTCTTGCCTTTTTCGTCCTACCTTGCTCTTCCCGCCCATCGCACTCCTCTCTCTCTCAAGTCAAACTCGATCCAGAATGAACTCAGTCAAAAAGAACGCAACGCAAAACGAATCCACGCATTACCGATAAGACTCCAGCGTCTAATTACATCTGTCTCTGTATCTGCCTAATGTACTTTACTTACATTCCAATGAAATAGATTCGAAAAAGAGTCCATGTGCACCGTGTCCCGCCTTCAACAAGTTGCACCGAGGTAGCGGGAAGAAAGAGGTGCAAATGAGAAAGAAAAGCGGAGGGCAGTGCACTTTTATATGCAATCTCCCTTCCCCGCGTGCGATGCAGCGGTTAGCGAGGGAAGGGAAGGACGGAGAGCGGGCGAGCGGGTCTATCCGTGGGGGCCATGCATCCCGTACGTCGATGCGAGGCAAGTCGCATAGGAAATGAAATCGAGGAGTGATGGTGGAGAGATGTCGAGGAAGGGAGAGACTGGCCACAAACCGATGCAGATGCAGCCTGTGCATGAATGTGCTAGTCCTAGGCGCATGGGATGGTGCCGGATGTCGTGGTTATGGATGGTACGAGGTCTGGATATATGTAGTCGGGAGTCTGCGCGAGGTACGCGAGCCACGGATATTTTCGTGTCGTTTTGTGCTTCGTTTTCATCTCCTCCACTCGCACCAGGCTTGCCCGTTATAGGTCGTTCTCTCAACAAGCCACACCGTCGTCACCTCCCCCTCCCCGAACACCATCCATCCCTGCCCCCATTAGCTCACTCGCGTGCCGGCGCAGCAGTGAGGAAGATGACGGTGGTGTCAGGTCTTGCCCGGGAGGAGAAGGAAGGAGGAGTAGATAGATATGCCTGCGTTCGGGGTGCGCGGCGCGAAGGAGGAGGTGGGCGAGGGCGAAAGAGGAGCCGCGCCGAGCAGGCGGACGAGGGCAGGCACCGTCGAAGTAGTCCCAGTATGGCACAGCGCTCCTCCCTGCACCTGAGCGCGGGGTTAGCTGCGACCACAGCATACGCAGGCGCCCGCAGCGTGAGAAGGAGTGTGCGGAGTATCGGCAAAGCCGGTGGCGAAGAGAGAGCGGAAATGAGGCAGGCGTGGGTGGGGTCGGAGGACAGTGGAATGTGATTACTTTGTGCTGCGTGCGGGGTCAGTCAAGATGCAAGGCAAGAGAATCGGCGAGAGGAGGGGGACAATGACGGAAGAAGAAGGTAGGTCAAGGGAGCGGGGACAAAAAGGATGGCGGATAGAACTTACACGCAGAGAGAAGAGCAAGCGGATAGAGAAAAACATGAAGAGGAAGGGAAGAAACAGCAAGGAGAAGAGAAGAGGGGAAGACAGGAAACGACACGCACCAACTCGGGACATGCAGTAACTGCGTCTTTCGTTGTATCTCGCCTCTCCTCCTCTCCTCCCTCTCTCCTCCCTCTCCCCACCCTCCCCATTATAAACGCTGGAACATCAACAAGCCCCCTCCCCCTCAACCCACAGCGACGTCCATCCCAGCCCTAATCAGCCCGGTCAAGCACACGTGCGGCCGCGCAGCGGCGAGGAAAAGGCGAGGATGCCCGGGGAGGGAGAGGAAGAGTGGAAGGTGAGGGATAGAGCAACAACATTCCGGGCACGCGGCAGGCCAGTCTGACACGAGAGTCGGAGGCGGTCGAAATAGAATGCGAAGCGGATGTACCCGCTGACCAGGTCATCGCCCACACAAATACGCCTGAGGGCGGGGTTGGCCGCGACAACGGTGTACGTGGGCGCTCACAGCGTGTGACGGTGTGCAGAGTGTCATGACTGCTGGCGCGACCGCGAGGGCGTTGGTGAGGTGGAGAGTGCGGGGCCGCTGGAGGTGAGTGTCATCTTATTCTATGTGCAGCACAGTGAGACAACGAAAAGGAAAGAGGCGAGAGAGGACACACAAGCTCGACACGCAGTAACTGTGTCCACCAGCGCATCGAGCAGGATGGTTGAGGTCCCCGCGCCTTTGCGGATTGTGAGCGCGCAAAGCTCGCGCAGACTCTGAATTGCTGCTGCTAGGTCTCAACAGGTCGGTCACATCGACCCTCTTCAGCACTCTTGAACATGTCTGCGTCTTCTGCGCTCGAATTGGGCAGAACGAGCGTATGCACTGAATACGCGAGGAAGGCATGTATGTGCGCAGTGATTGGACGGCTGCGGACTGGTACTGGGAGTGGAGGACGAGGGTGTGGTAGAAGAGCGGGGGCGGTGCGGTGGAAGGTGCAGGAGACGAGGAGGGGCGCCGTGAGGCCTTGTCTGCTTCCGCTCCATGATTTATGAGTGTCCGGGGACGCCGATGCGATGACGGCATGCGCGCAAAGTTCCCCAGGGAATAGTGCAAGCGACGTTCTGGCTAATGAGCTCAACGGAAACTCCACAAAGCCCATTGCCACGGCGGTTCGACTGTTTAGTCGTTCTAACCGCCTTGCTCATGTTGAGCGCAAGACCTTGCGGGTGATTGCCGGATGCTTCAGGCTCAAACATCGACACATGTGAGGTGCTTTCTCGTCCATCTTTTTGGTTGTGATACCATGATAAATGTGCTTCTGCCTTCGAACATATTTCTAGCTATTTAATATATTGCTGCCTTCAAAAAAAAAAGCCTTAGAAAATGCTGCTCAACTTGTTCAGGACTAGTAAGTAGGGTGCATCTGGATTTTGTAACTTCGCTCAGCTTGCGTTCGGCGGTGTAACTTATTTCTTACTGTACTCATGCCCAAGATTCTTGACGAGCTTTGCAACCTGAACCACTTCGGGACTAAGATGCTATTGAACAGCAATATTCTAAAATAAGCACGGCATGCTGTGAAATAGGCGCGCATTTGGACATCGGAAGCACTGCAATCAACAGCTTGTCCTCGTGGTCTCCCAACACTTGCTCTCTCCCTTCATGCCATTCTTCGCCTCCGCCTCTGGAATCCAAATTAATGGCGGGAATTTCATCGATAACAAGGCTGGGGACATAAACATTCATACCACACAGCTTACAACCGGACAAAGTAGCGATCCACTCATCGCACTTGAATACATTGCGCAGGGCACGAGTCGTCAGCTGTTGGGAGTGGAGAGGAATGAACAGCAAATTGGAGCTGCGAGAACGCGACCTTATGGTATGTGACCTGTCCTTTGAGATGAACAGGTGCCTGATACTGTCAAAGATGTTTCGCATCGGCCGCAGATCCTCAATGCATCGACGGCACCCTCCGACAATGTTTCTCATCAGGCGATGATAGTTCATTCGGAGAGTATTCGTCGCCCTGAGGTGTCATTCGCGGGTCGCTCCCAGGTGCCACACCTGCCAAGCTTTCATTCTATATTTTCAGCAGAGAGGAATGAACAACAGATTGAAGCTGTGAGATCACAACCTTATGGTATGTCACTTGTCCTTTGTAATTAAGTTAACAGGCTTCTGATAAAGCCAAAGATGTTTCTCATCGACTGCAGATTCTGGATCGTTCCCAGACTTCTTATCATGACGACCGGGCTTTGTTTGCTGGACCCTCTGATGTGCCACGCCTGCCCAGCTTTCGATCTGTATTCTCCCAACTGCAGCCCAATTTCCATCACCCAATTGTCCTTCGTCCTGGGAGCATGTATACATCCAGTGCAGGAGTTACCAATGAAAGTTACCGGCATCCCGAGAGTAGGGCCATTGAATATCCTTTGACTGGGTTTACTTCTGCTGGAACCAGTCATAATAGCCACCCACTGCCAGCCGATTTTGGACGAGAAATTATCAATCAACCGATCTTTCCCTGGGATAGGGCACATGAACCCAAAACAAGCATTAATGGTGGGACATTCATTGGTGGGAATGTGAACCATACCGAACGTCACGGTGAAACAGGTGAGTTGTGAGCATTGAAAGTGGGAGTAAAGTGTACCAACAGAGATTCCCAGGCCTACATGTTCTGCATCGGGCAATAGCTGGCGATGCTTTCCATGATTCAGCAGAGAGATATCCTCAGCCAAGATGCCATCCTGAGACACGGACAGAGATGCTTGGGAAGCTGTGGAATTGGACCTGTGGAAATCATTGTTTCACTGGCAATGCCTCAGAGAATGAAGAACATGTTGGAAAAAAGATCCTTTGGTTGTATGGCCCTGCAGGTGCCGGTAAATCAGCAATTGCACAGTCTTTGTGTCAGAAGCTTGATGCAGAAGGTTGCCTTGGTGGGGCCTTCTTCTTCAAACGTGGACATCCTTCCCATGGAAGTGGGAACAAGCTGTTCTCTACTCTTGCGTATCAGCTCAGCCGTTGTCGACCGGACTTGAAACGCACCACATTAACCTTAACCATCATTGTCGATGGACTGGACGAATGCAATGGCCAAGAGATTCAGCAAGAAATATTACAGTCAATTGGAAGTTTCATGCATGACAGTTCTCTTCCTCTCAGATTTCTCATCACCAGTAGACCCGAGCCTCACATTCGCGAGATCTTCCTGGGCGTGCTAAACAATCTGCATTGTCCCTTGAATGTCAACCAGTCATTTGAGGATGTCCGGAAATATCTGCGCGATGAATTTTCACGGATTCATCGAGACCACCATGCAACCATGGCCAGGGTTCCCGGCCCCTGGCCTTCACCGGAGATCATTAATAATCTTGTCAACAAATCGTCGGGTTATTTCATCTATGCTTCCACAGTCATCAAATTCATTGACGACAAACAATTCCGACCCACAGAACGTCTCGCGGTCATTACAGGAGTGGCAGAGCCCCGTTTTGGAGTACCATTTGCCGCTCTTGATCAGCTGTACACTCAAATTCTTTCTGAGGTTCCTGCTCGACCCGAACTTCTCAAAATTCTGACGGTCATTACCACCAAACTTTCTTTCAAAGTTTTGTCAGTCACCTCCATTGAACAACTCCTTGAACTGGAGCCAGGGGATGTACCATTGGTGCTGCGAGGCCTGCATTCTGTAGTTGAATTGCCAAAGGACAACAATGAGGGCATATTCTTCCATCACGCTTCCTTCCCTGATTTCCTCCAAGATTCAACGCGAGCAGGAATTTTTTATTTTGGTGGTTGCCAGCACCACACAGATTTGTCTCGCCATATTATCAAGGCATTCTCATACAAATATGGTGATCCATCCCTTAACCGACAAGGTTATGTTGCTTGGTAAAGTTTATTCTGATTGAAACAGACCAAATTCTGAACAAACTATGATTCTTAGGTACCTTACCTCGTCAGCATTGAAATATGTGGCTTCCTGCGAGCCCTCTTCAGACCTCGTAACCCTGCTTCACTCTTTCAATCCAGACCATTTGTTTGACTTTGAGTCTGGCGATGGTCGTGATGAAATCATTGATATTGTGTTGAATTGGTTGGAAGTATGTCCTTTCACACAGTCCACAAACATCATCGTGATTTGAATTTTCCTTCAGAAAAGTCAGCCGCTGCCAGAAGATCTAATTCAGCTCTGGGAGGACTACCAGTTCATGGATGATTGTGAACAGATATGGCGTGAACCCAGAGACCTTAAAGTTACCTGGTCAGATCGGGACCACTGCAGCCAGATTTTGTCGCAGGCCTCCCCCTCACTCATTAGAATTATTCAAACCATTAGATTCATTCCAACCAACTTATATGCTACGCACCTGCTCAAAATTCACTTTCTGTTGGATTTCTCGTGGGATGAGCTGAGAACAACAATCTGTTCTCTCCGCTTACTCGTAGGCGAGGAGGGGGAGGGACTTCTCACCAAACTGTTCCATGTCTTATTGGATCCCACCTTCTTTCCAGTGCCATTTGACTTGATAATGTGGGACTTGGCTTGTGGCTCTCTGTGTGTTATGCAGCAGACACTCAGGGGTGAACTGGACAGAAATATGAGGTGAGTGTTCATTGCTTTTAATTTACTGCCACTACTATGACCATAATCCAGGTGGAATTTCCAGGGGTCGTGGACTTATTATCTGAGAGCGTGTCCACCTTCCCACAAGCTGTTACAGGACCTACGTATACATCCTATCTTAGAAAGTTACCAGGACGATTTTAAAGATGAATACCACAACATTGTGCAATGGCTGAAGGTGAGATATCAATTTTTGGTAGTGAGAATTTATTCATGCATGCAATTTTTCTTAGACTTTTCCTCAACCTCCACAGGAATTAATCACCTGTGTGGAAGGATACTTGGAGAAGGCACTTTCATCTTGGACTGACCCTTCCGCAAGAATCAACACTTACGAGGGAGAGTGGAGATACTGGTATGGTTCAGTGGAGAAATATTGCCCTTGAAATAGTAGTATTTTGGCTACGGTATTTCGGGATGATTGTTACCCATGTGAATCACAGTGTCCGACCAGATGGAAAATTGAATGGATGATCCCACTTGGCCCAGCTAGCCAAAACGAAGAGCTATTTCATCTTGCAATGTGGAGCGGGTGCTTGGTCTGTTTGCTATAACTTGACTTGAAATTATCCAACAGAGCTGCCGAAACAATACGTCTGACCCCGCAAGCCAGTTAATTAGCACATATACAGACATTGGAACTGTAAGCAGTGACCCGCTCAGACTGAGACATGATCTGATATATTATTTGCTGAATCTACAACACACAAATATCTCGACGCGGAGAATAGCAAGCAGGATATCCTGTATGAACATAAACTCCTAGCGAATGAGCAATATGAAAATCTAAGTACATACGGGCGGAAGATTTTGAGCGGCCTTGCGGTGATAGCAGAGTAAATTTGTGTGACCGACGGAGGCACCAGTTCAATGGAGCTCTGTGTAATTCCGGGTTGTTTATTCGAGGTGATGCGCAACTTGCAAGGCATTGCAGCTTTGAAAATCAAGTCAACAACATTGGGGATACAGGAGTGCAGAAATTGACCCGCACTGTAATCCCTTCGGCGCAACTTAAACCTGAATTGCAGAATGAAGTTAGACACAAAGTAAAGATGGACTCCTGTTGAACAATATACTCCAGCGAGAAGCTGGCAAAATCCGTACCTTGAATACCCAATTTCTGAGTCCACCACTGCTGCCGCTGACCAACACTTGCCTTGCCAAAAAAGGGGGCTGCATTTTTCAAAACAAAAACAAAAAAGAAATCATTGGGAAAGGCCAGCGGAGACATCGGCCACAGCCAAGGTGGATGAATCGAACGTAGAACATTTACTATCATCCTCATCTGTGTGGAACGATGGAATTGAGTTGAGCTTCTAAACAATTTTGCTGGTGCGCGCCCACGACATGTAAATAATTTCTACTTGTGAAAAAAAAACAGTTTCTCCGTTGGTGTCTAGGTAATTTAATTTCTAATTTCTTGAAGAAAGCGACCGAGATTTTGATCGACTTGGTGAAAATCTAAGAGAGGCGTAGCGGTTTCGGGTAGGACTTGAATATGACGCAAACTTGAAATAGATTCAGGCGGAGGGCGGAACCTTTGAGGACCCACCAGAAGGGACGAGCATGGATGGACATGGACCGAATCAGTAGAACATAACCCTTCAATGAAAGACAGCGGTTTCACGTTCCTTTCGTTGACGATGCCAGTTTATTCGTGACAGATGACAAAACCTCAGGGAAGAAATCCCGCTGCAAAGAGGCGGGAAATGCGGTGAAACAGGCAAATTATTGTGAGGACAAACCTAGAGTAACTACAGTCCAGCGCAGAGCACAAGAAACCATGATGCAAAGAGTCAGGGCGAGGATCCAGCGCGAGGCTAGTATTTATCGAGGCGTGATTCGAGTTACTGGGAGCTTGAAAGGGGGAATTTTTAAAGAGGATTCAGGTGTAAATCAGACCGCAGAGACCGCCTAACGGAGCTTCATGGGTTAATAGTTTCAGCTGGAGGGCCAGCAGAAATGCAGAGTTCGGAACAGGCTCAAACTTAACCGGGCCGGGTCCTTGGAGTACCAAAAAAAAAGGACGCCGAGGACTTCAAAGCTGGTCATCAGGGATCGCGACCGCAAACACAGTTCGCGTCGTCGTGGTTTGAAGAGATTCGGAAGAGTCACCTGTTACTGTCACACCCGCCCACCTCTTGCCTTTTTCGTCATACCCCTTTCTCCCTCTCGACTCCCAAGTACTTATTTATACAATACTATACAGCCGGATCTACATACTTGTATTCCAATAAATTAAAAAAAGAGTCCGTGCGCACTGCGTTCCTACCTTTCCACGTAGGCTGTCCCTCCCGTCGTCCAAGCCGGGGAGAAGGGAATGGGAATGGGAAGAGGAGTAAGGGGAGATGAAGGAAGGAAGGAGGATAGGTGTGCTTCAGGCCTATCTAGGTGTGTGCGGCGTCATTTGTATTTGGGGCCCTGCGGGTCCGAGTCCGGTCACGGTAACAGAGAAATTGGAGGGATGAGGATGTCGAGAGGGAGATGATTGAGATTGAGGGAGAGGGAGGGAATGAGACGAGCCGATGCTGGTGTGGTTGTAGTATGTGCGGTATTGGGCACGAGTCGGCGAGTGCGGCAGTGATGTGAAATGCTCGTACCTGTAGATCTAGATGAAGGCAGCACGCCCGTATATTTGGTAATCGCGTAGGCGGGTATGGGTGTCGCTAAGCCGGAAAGACGGTGGTGGTTGTGGTTGTAGCGCCGAGGTAATAGGTTCTTCGTGAGTATTTGTATATGGGTTTGCCGTTTCGTGTCATGTTTCATCCCTCCCTTTCTTACATTTCTCCCTTCTGCCTCCTTGCCCATTAAAATCACCGGAACACCAACAAGCACCTACCCAACCTATCCCGCCTACAGCAACATCCGTCCCGACCCCAATCAGCTCCCTCAGGCACGCGTGTGGCGCGCAGTAGCGAGGAGGGGAGCGGTGGGGAGGATGGGGGATTTGCGCTCGGGACGAGGGAAGAGGCGCGACATTCAGGCACGGGGTGAGGAGGAAGGAGAGGGAGAGGGCACGGGTGGGGTCGAGGTCGAGGAGGAAGAGCGAGCCTCGGCTGCATCCTTGCCTGCGCATGCGATCGAGGTCGAAGTAGGAGACGGAGCGGTCAAGCCAAGGTCGTCCCCCAGACATATATGCCCGAGCGCGGTGGTCGCTGCGATGACGGCGTATGCGGGCGCCTACGAAGTGGGGAGGGGCGTGTGGAACGTCGCGAGTGCGGTGGCGAAGGTGGAGAGGACAGGGTCGGCAGCGAGGGGGAAGGCTAGTCGCGGTGTGCTGTGTGCACACAGTTAGTTTGTTATTTCACTACATTATAGATGAAACACGCACGAGCTCGGGACACGCAGCGACCGTCCGCAAGCGCATCGAGCAGGGGTACGTCCCGACGCCTTTGCGGATCGTGAGCGCACGCAGGCCGTGCAGACTCTGAATGGCGCCTGCGGGGTCTTTGACCGTGCCGGCGTCTGAATTGGGGAGCGTCACGTCGGGCACCTCCACCCTCCCTACTAGCAACATCCGCAAGACCCCGGCATCTTCAGTTGGGCAGAACGCGGGTCCGCGCAGAACACGAGAGGAAGGGGCGCGCGCACAGGGTTTGGAGGAGGGCCGCGGATTGGGGCGGGGAGTGGAGGATGGGGGGGGCGTGGTAAACGAGCGGAAGGGCGATGCGGTGGAAGGCGCGGGAGACGAGGAGGGATGCGTTGCGGCCTCTTGTCTGTTTTTCCACTAGAGGTATTACTAGAGGAGTGCGAGGAGGGCGTCGGCGAGGATGCGGGGACACAGGAGCGACGACTGCGCTTGAGGAGTTGTTCGGGGAAGAGGGCAAAGGACATGCTGCAATCTTGCTGGTGCGTGGTCGAGTTAAAAGTCGTCGAAGAAGAACAGTCGTCAGCGGAGCAAAGCAATCGGTTTTGAACGAGAAAAGATAGAGCCCTGGACTGAGATCTGAGAGGCCCAACTGTGGTGAGCATAGCAAAGTACTAAGATCTGCGAGATGCGAGCAGGGAATACAACCAGGAATGCAGCCCGAAATTGCCGGGAGGAGACTCGGAGAATTTGAAGGATTCATGATCACTGGGCATAGGGTCCAAGTTCATCGAGGCCGTAGCATTGTCGCCGAGAACCCAACGCTGTATTTCCCACCTCTAACGCGCGCGTACAGCATAAAGGCAAAAAGCATTCCGTGATCGCCGGAAGCTTCGGTTTCAAACAACAGACACAAGATCGTCTTCCTTCTCAATCTCCCACTGGCCGAGTTCAATGAAATATGTCCACCGAATGCCCAATCCTTTCGCATGCGAGCTTGAATTTATTGAATCCGAAACGTCATGTCTTCAATATTACTGCCTTCACGCTGAGCCTGGCTGGCCATTCCCTTTTTGATCAGTTGTTTCTAGCTAGGCCAAAATTCCTCTCGAAGCTCCAGTGTTTAAACGAAGGTACATATTCCCGAATAGCAACGCAAACGAATCCATACATCGCCATCTCTGTACTTTAACTTACATCCGTGCCAATCAATTCCGGCATGCGCGCGGCGCGTTCCTGTTCTTCCGTGCTCCCTACTTCTCCGTGTTTCTCCTCGCCTGGGTTCTGTTTCAATAAATGAGAGGCAGGCACGCTGCTATGCGCAGACGTCACGGCGCCAGCGAGGGCATTCGGTCCGAGGGAAGATGGTGAGAAACTGAGAGATCGAGGGAACAGAAAGGGAAAGAAGTTGCTGTTGTACGTGCGCACCGTGCGAGGCGATAGTGTGCGGCGCATCGTCTGTATGCGTCGAACGTGTAGCGTCGTACGCCCGCAACGCAGGAAGGAGGAAGTCCAAGAATACGGTGCCGGTGCGATGATATTCACAGCGCTGGAGGCGTGGTGGGGATATACGGGGTACCTTGGAATCGTAGCCGGGTATCTCATTTCTGCTTCCCTTTCCTCTCGATAGGCCGCACGATCGCTGCTCTACCACCTATCCAACAGAACCGACAGCCGTCCTGGCTCCAATTAAAGTGCGCATGCGTGCGGGCGGCAGCGAGGAAGGGGGTGGTGGGGAGGGGGGTCACTCCTGGAGGAGAAGAAAGAGGCCTAAAATGCGCGGTGTTCGGAGGTCCGTGGTCGCATAGAACGGGATCGGGGGAAGCCACGCCCAGCATCGAGCGGGAGGCAAAACTCGAGGGTGAAGCGCAGACAGTACTGGTAGGCGGCCCGACACCCGTGTCGCCCAGACAAATGCGCCCTCGCGCGAGGTTGGCCGCGACCATAGCGAGAGGGGCGTGCGGAGTGTAGTCTGCGGAGAGGCAGGCGTGGGCCGGGTTCGGAGACGGGAATGCGAGGATTGCTCTGTTCTGTGCGTGAGGTCAGCCAGAGCGTAGAGCGAGACGAGCAGTGAGAGAAGGAATAGAGAATAAAGAACAGGCAAGTAGGAACGCGCAAGGCAGATCAAGGGAGCAGGTACAAAGAGGGACGGAGAGAAGGACAATATTAATGCATAGAAGAATATGCATGAAGAGGATGAAATGAAAAACCAAGGAGAAAAGACGACGACACGGACAAGCTAAGGATACTGCAGTAACTGCGTCCTCAGGGGTGTCCAGTAGTGCGCACCGGGCTGGCTAAGACGTCCCCGCGTTTGCGTACTGAAAAGGCGCACAGAGTGCGCAATTTTCGAAATCAATCTCTTCAGAGCGATAGTTTGGTGTTCGCGAGGACAGAGAGTCGAGACGAAATGAGGATAAGACTGAACACCACCGTTGTCGCTCCAACACCATCTTCTACTCCCAGTCTGCGACACCCTGTGCACGTATCGTTGCTCGCCGAGTCGCAGATAGGATCCGCCGCGAATGGCCGCCGATCGCGCCTAGGTCGGTGCTTTCGTTATGGAACCAGGCATGGTGTCCACTCGTTCAATTTTGCTTGAATACATATAGTATTGTGGAATGAAGTTCGTCGCCGCCGAATCGTCGGCGTGAAAGAGTTGGAAAGAGGAACGCAAAGAAGAAGAGTGGCTGTGCAGCGGCCATCACAATCTTGCTTTTAGACTCGGAGCACCATCGCGCCTCTGTTCATAATTTCCAAGTCTAACTCAACTTCAACTCCGGATATTTAGTCAATTGCTGGAGCCTAGTTTTGTGCATGAAAAGCATGATTCAAACTTATCGCTCCGAACTTGATTTGAAGGCAATGCTGCGCAGCTGCAGTGGCTACTAGTACATCCCTCGTTCTGGCGCCGGGCGGTCGGACTTGGGCAGCGGCCATTGAATCATTCACCTGCATTCTACTATTTTGAACACCTCATTTGATGAATAATTAGGGCTATATTTAATTTTTGGCCTCAGATACCAACACTTCCCCGTTGGAAGATTTTTGCTGTTTAGGAGTCTCCTCACTTTCAAAATTCACGGCTCTCCCATACATTTTCGCGCTCTTGTCTTCGCGGTCCTGGAGTTATTATGTACGTGCTTGGATCGCGATTCTCCAGATTTCCCTGTTATAAAATTAAAACGGACTTGCTCTCTTGCCCATCCGGTGTGAAACGAGCTCATATTATTATCTGCACGTTGAGGATGCTGAAAAATTCCAACGCTGTTCCAGAGTCGCGTCGCGCATCCTTAGGTGCATGGTTTTTAAAAATCATTTGGCCGGCTCTTCGTCTTTATCAGGACTTTGCTTAATCTTGATTACATAGCTATACTCACAGAGCCAGACTCCAACGATTCACGATCCCCTAGCATTCACGGGCGCCAAATCCTGTACTTCGACAGGAATGCCAGTGGTGAGCCTTACAGCACAACTTGAACCTTTCGTTAATTGTAAACTACTTATTTATTCGTTCGTAGGCGCATGCCAGTGTTGAGCAACCTCCACAAAATAGATGCTCGGACCGGTATGCTGTGAGATACTGATTACGATGACTATGATACTCAAATAGGTGCGCGATGCTCTAAACAAGCGCGTTTAGTCGCATGTCAACTCGGCGGCAGTTGGGCAGTGCATACAGCTTCTCACCGTGTGCTGTCTCTCACTCTTTCTCCTCTTCCTTCCATGCCTCTCTTTGACTCCGCTTCTGGGCTCCAAATCACTGGCGGGAATTTTATTGACAATGGTGGAGACATAAACATCCATACCACGCAGCTCACGACAGGGCAAAACAGTGATCCACTCAGTGCACTTGAATCCATTGTGCAGGGCACTAATCATCAGCTGTTGGGAGTGGAGAGGAACGAACGACAGATTGGAGCTGCGAGAACACGACCTTATGGTATGTGGCATGTCCTTTGCGATTAAAAGGGGTCTGATACTGTCAAAGATGTTTCGCATCGGCTGCAGATTCTGAGCAGTTTGCGAGGCTCCAGTGAACAGTCATCAGCCAGGGCACCCTCCGAAGATGTTTCTCATCGGGCAGTGATTCTTCATTCGGAGACCTCTCATCGCCCTGATAACATGTTCGCGGGTCGCTCTGATGTGCCCAGGCTTCATTCTATATTCTCCCAACCACACCTCAGTTTCCATCACCCAGGTGTCCTCCATCCAGGGGGCGCATATACATCCAGTGCAGAAGTTGCCTATGGAAGTTACCAGCATCCTGAAAATATGGCCATTGAGTACCGTTCCACTGGGTTCGTATCCACTGGAAACAGTCATAATAGCCATCCACCACCGGCCGACTTTGGGCGGGAAATTATAAATCAACCAATCTTTTCCTGGGATGGTCTACCACGAGAACCCCAAACTAGAATCAATGGCGGGACATTCGTTGGCAGGAATGTGAACCATATTGAACATCAAGGTGAACCAGGTGAGTTTTCATCGGACCCATTACATAGACTGTCTGACAACCATTCAAGGCCTACATATCCTGCAGCGTGTCGTGGCTAGTGATGCATTCCATGATTCAGCAGAGAGATACCCCCAACCAAAGTGTCATCCCGAGACACGGACAAAAATGCTTGAGCACCTTCATAAATGGTCCTTCAAGACTGACTTCAGAAGTGGTGTTCTTTGGCTACATGGGCCTGCTGGGGCCGGGAAATCAGCCATTGCACAATCCTTTTGCCAGAAGTTAGAGGCAGAGGGTCGCCTCGGGGCCAGTTTCTTCTTTAAACGCAGACATCCCTCCCGTGGATCCGGAAACAGGCTTTTCCCTACGATCACATATCAGCTTGCACTCTATTCACCAGAATTGAAACAGCCAATCTCCCAGATCATCGAACACAACCCCTCCATCATCGACCGAGCTCTTTCCACCCAGCTGCAAAAGTTGATAATTGGACCATGCCGGCAGAACCTTCGTAGTCGCACCTTGGTCATTGTTATCGATGGGCTGGATGAATGCGAAGGCCAAGATATTCAGCAACAAGTAATATGTGCAATCAGCAGTGTCATGAACCAAGGACCTCTTCCTCTCCGGTTTTTCGTCACCAGTAGACCCGAGCCTCACATTCACGAGATTTTCCGGAGTATGCTAAACAATCTGCATTGTCCCTTGAATGTCAACCAGTCATTTGAGGATGTCCGGAAGTACCTGCTCGATGAATTTGCACGGATTCATCAGGAACACCATGCAACCATGGCCAGGGTGCAGGAACCATGGCCTTCACCAGAGATCATTAACAATCTTGTCAAGAAATCCTCGGGATATTTCATCTATGCATCCACAATGTTAAGCTCCGTGGTTGATTACCAACCATCTTGAATATTATACGGCTTATTTGCCGTTGTAATTACATGTTATATCTAAACGGCTATTGGCCGTATAAAAGAGGAGTCTACAAATAGATGTAGACAACTTACTCTTAACCACTTACCACTACAACTCGTAACCCGCATATCAATATACTTGATTTGTGCAGGTTCACGAGGTCTACTCTAAGTGATTAAGATCCTTAACACTTTTTTGAACCCACTCAAACGGTGGGTACGAAAATACATCGTCGACATCGACGAAGCGACGATTGTATTCGTTGTAGTGAAAATAAAAGTTTATTGAAATTACCATTGAAAAAATGGGAAAAAACAATAGAAAAACAAAGCGTGAACAGGCGGCTAAGTTATTAGCGGCAGGGTTCGCGCATACCGACGAGGAAGACGCTGGGGGTCAGCCCGTACAGCGTAGCCAGTCGTCCTCGACGACGAGACCACCTGACGCTTTAGTGGCCTCGTCACTTGAACCAGAACGGGGGACAACCCCAATAGCACAATCGCCGCAGAGCGGCCACAGATGGGCGTCATCGCCACTTCCACCACTCACGCCATCACGTAGTGAGAGGGCCGTTAAAGCCATGTTATCGTCACCTATGGACCCGAGCGTCGAAATTCAAAGTGAGACAGGTCGCCGTGCGACATCGGAGTCGTTCGCGACATCCCTGAGAAGGGATAGTGTAGATTTTAATGAAGCACCGCATAGCGGTGTACGCAGTGCGGTGTCAGAACCAATTCTGCATTCGGACCGATTACAGGAAGCGGTAAGTATCGCGAATCGGACGAACACACCCACACACCATGGGGATAGAGGCTCAGTGAACGAACACAGCTCTACAGCTGGTGGTGATATGGATGAACGGGCGCGTGCTGACATCAGCAAATCCTGATTTTTTCTGTAGTGGCCATAGTATTGTGTAGTATTTTGTAGTCAGACCACTGCTTGTGTAGTGCCTGTAGTGCCTGTAGTGCTCTGTAGTGCTCTGTAGTATTCAGTTATGGCTATATAGTGCTCTGTAGTATTACATAGTACTTTGTTGGGACTATATAGTGTTCTATATTTTCTGCTCAAAAATATGGTTCACAGCGAGGATCTGGTATGTTCCTGGCAGCAATACTAGTGACATTGCGCATTTCAGATGTTCTCTCACCACATTCAGGTCCAGCCCATGGGGTTCAAAATTTCCAAACTGCCGGCTCTGGGAAAGTATTTTGCGATTTGTGGCTGAACGAAGCTGTTTCTTGAAAAATGACCTTAGACAACTCTTGTAGCTCTCATCGAGCTCTACAACTTTTGTTTTCGGTCTATTTTTAGATTGGTACCTGACTACCACTTTTTTTTGGACCACGTTCACCAGATTCATGGTTTGTGCCTATCATTAATATTTAAAGACTCACACACCAGCAGAATGTATATATTTGAGGTGAGCAAGGATGAGAAAGGTGTTATAAGCCAGAAGAATCAGACCGCCCTCATATATTGCATAAGTTTTCTTAGCCTTGTATGGTTACTTTAGTCTACTGGGTATTTTGTCTTCAGTAGTATTTTGTCTGTTCTCGCGAGGTCAAGGGTTCGATTCCGGCCAGTAGCATGCATTTAATTATAATTTAATTAATCCAATGTAGTAGTCACAAAAAAAAATATGAACTCAAGTGTCCTTAGTGAATGTCCTAAGAATCAGAACAAAGTGTTATAAAGTTGACTGGAGCATGAAATAAGTTTTTGTAAGCTAGGAAGGTTCCACTACAGAGCACTCTGTAGTACTACATAGTGGCCCTGCAGCACTATAGAGTACTATAGAGTAAATACCCTTCACTACAGGCACTATAGACACTATACGCACTATGTAGTACTATGTAGTACTCTGTAGTTCAATCAGGATTTGCTGATGGAGCGCCGAGCAGAGAAGAAGCGGCGGAATCGTGCAGCATCTATCGAGTCCGCAGAATTACAAGAAGCTGTCCGGCGAAGCCTGGAGGATAACGGTAGGAGTACAGAGGATAGAGCAGCACATAGGGCCAAGGCTTGGGACGATGCCAACCTGCGGGCAGCATATGCCGCGTTAGCGCGGGAGCGTCATACTGATGAAAACTCTGAGGAGTTTCGACGACGACAAGCAGCGCTACGGCGCAATGAGAACGAATTGCGAGAATTAAGAATCTCGGATGATGGTGAATTTGCGGCGGAAGTCCAGGCGCGGATCGCGCAGATGGAGGCTGACCAAGAGCTTGCGGAAGCAATTGCTGAACAGGACAGGAAGGCGCTGGAAAGACGCCGAGAACGATTAGCAAGCGCACAACGTGCGCTAGACAAAGAAGAGGCTGATATTGCAGAGGCCGCTCGAAGAACGACATCTGTTACACCAAAGCCAGTAATGCCAGTTCAAATGGCTAATCCAATAAGCCCGAAGTCGACTACAGCGCCGCCACGCCAACGTCGAGCTACCGTAGAAACAGTGAGTGACAGTGATACATCTGACTACGGGCAACCATTACCCCGAATCACCCATACACTTGCCAACCGGGTTATTTTGCAACGTTACCGCAATGCGGATATGGAAGCGACCGGAAAATCCGGGATTGAGGATCAAGGCATAGCCTGGGATGAACGGGGTACCCCGTTTGAAATGGCGTCGGCTAAGAGCCGCGGCAGCTCAGTCGGGACGCGGGGAGGAATGGGTA
Source organism: Mycena leptocephala (assembly GCA_029378395.1). Taxonomy (NCBI): domain Eukaryota; kingdom Fungi; phylum Basidiomycota; class Agaricomycetes; order Agaricales; family Mycenaceae; genus Mycena; species Mycena leptocephala. The sequence continues at coordinate 175,683 of JARJLF010000402.1, forward strand.
GCGTACGCACGCGAGACAAGACCGACAAGGGGTCAAGCGCAGCGGAAACCCGCTCATTCCTAATTCCCCCTCGGACTAGCATGGGGAGACCAACGGCCGAGTCGTCGCGAACACCCATTGGGGTACCCGTGGTGAACACACCCGTGCACGCCGACCCCGGACCTACTGGAAAAATCAAGAAAGAACCTACAGCTACCAAGCAGTCAGTACTGGCGTACAATGAACCAAAACGCGAAAATACATCACTGCCCCGCACAGCAGGTGCTGAGAAAAGTGACCGGGACGCGAAGCAACCGCTGGAATACTCGGATACCTCCCATGTGGGAGCAGTTAACTACGAATCGGATAGTGCATGGGATCAGGATCCCGAAGATGTTATATCCGAGGTTACCGCGAAGCAGGAGAAGGATAGCATTCGTTATCCTAGTGGTGCCGGAGGAATGCCTCCATCAGACTCATCATCCTCTAGTGACGAGGATAGAAAGCCCTTTGGGCCACGCGGTAACCCCCACCCACCTCGAAAAATTCGAGTGAGTCGGACAGATCCCACCGCCATCGCCACGCGCGAAACAGCCGGCGGAACCATCACCCGAGCGCGAAGGATAGGGAAGGATTGCAGCTATGCGAAGCTGGAGACCCGTTCCTAGCAGGAATCCCGGTGAAACAGCAGAAGCGCTGGAAAGATACGTTACACGCACCATTCGTGCAATACTACAACACTATGTTGGCTAAACCGAGCCCACCGAGCAATTTGTTTGATGTAAACAGGAATATAAAAATTCCAGCACCAGATAAATATAACGGGAGCAAAGACCTAAAAGTCTTTGAGAACCATATTTCGTGTATGCTACAGTGGATGCAAATCATGGGGCTGGGAGGGCCAGACCATGAAGAACGCCGAAAGGGATTGCATAGTCTGTATTTGACAGGACAAGCTAAGGAATGGTATGACACGCGTGTCAATGGGATACAACGTCCACAGAAAAAGTGGACGCACCTTCAAATGATTCTTGGTCTTTTTGATCAGTTTATTGACACGGCTTGCGTCCAGAATGCGACCGAGCAATTTTGGCGCACCAAGTATTCCCCTGAAATTGGGGTGACTGGATTCTATAATGAACTAGTTATGTGTGCGAATCGTATGGTGAGACGACCGGACTCGTACACGTTTAAAAATCAGCTTATGGGCCGATTGCCTGCTGAGATGGTAAAATTCTTGATTCGGCGCAATGTGACCGCAGAGTACTGTAGTATCAAGGAAATATTGCGATGCGCAGTAAATTTTGAATGGCAGAATAGCGTGGAAAAGCGCTATGCTGCCGCCCGCGATCGGGATCGTGGAGCACCCAGCAAAATATCCTCCAAACCACGTGCGGAGCCAGTGGCGGAGACACGCGAGACGCGCGATACAGTCAGGGGAACGCGTCGCGATGAACTGCAGCGCAGAACATTTCGATTCGTGAAACGAGAAGACGCGGCACGCCCGCCTGACCGGCCATCGCGACCACGTACGGGTCACGATGGGGGAGGAAGACCGAGGATAGAAAGGCCAGCAGCGGCTGGGGCTGCCAACAAGAAGGCGATCTCGTGCTTTAAGTGCGGTGGACCGCATTATAAGAACGAATGCCCGCAGAATGCGGGCCCGGCTCTATTTGCGCAACGGGATATTGTTGATGACAATTCGGAAAATGAGGGCAGTGCCCAAGGAGCCAAACATCGGGCCGGAACGGTCGCGCCGTCAGAACAGTTGCGTGAGGCGCACGAGGAAGAGGAAGCGGCGTACACGTCGGAAGGCGGATACACGCTGCAGGAATTCAGTGATTACGCACTGAGTGATAATGATGAACGGTGCGGGTACATCGCTGCAGCTCGGGAACAGTCAGATGATGACTACCCGAATCTGTTAACGGACGATTCAGATGCGGAGACGGAATATTCCGACGTTGAGCCTGACTCTGACTTGCCTCTGACCAAGGTCAGCAAGAAGGATGAGAAAAAAGCACGAGCTAAAAAGATGACCCGACTACACTCGGGATTCATTGATACTTGTGAGGAATGGCCGGCCGAAGAATTCGTTGACGCAAATGATTTGGAGAAACTAGCCAAAGAAATGGCAAGCCATATAATCTGGCAGCAGGACACCACAGAGGTGGAGGAGTTCTTGTTTGTAAATGGGGAGCGGGAATCGATGACCCCGCGGGACGGCATAGCCAAACGCAGAAACGTGTTTCTGCGTCGGTCCACAACGGCCAAACCGAGACCAAAACGAACTAAAGAAGACAATTTCTGTCTTACCGCATATGTGGATATCAATGGGCACAAGGCGTTCACCTTGTTTGATTCGGGATGCACAACAGATTCGTGTAGTCCGGATTTTGCAAGAGTTTCAGGGATGAAAGTATTCCCTATTGAAAATGCCATTACCCTACAATTGGGTACAGCAGGGAGTCGATCTAAGATTAACTATGGAACTAACACGTTAGTGAAATACGGGAATATTCAGTCGGAAGAATATCTAGACGTGATCAACTTGGATCGCTTTGATGCGATTATTGGAACTAAGTACATGCGTAAGCATGGGATATCACTCGATTTTGAGAAGAATATGATCCGCATACGGAATAAACCTGCACCCACGTTATCCGCTCTGGAAGAGACGGCCGAGGTAGAACGGAGGAACGCGACGCGTTATGCACAGAAGTCGGAATGACTACCGGCAGCGGCCGTTACTCCAGCGGCCGCGCCTACCCCATCAACCAAGGCGGAGCCCGCTCGGAGCACGCGTCAAACGCGACTTGGATCAGTAACACTCGACGAGGTCGAGGACGAAGAGGATATTCGCGCTGTCAAGGAAACAGAATACGGGACGGGCCAATTCCCAGTGTTACTGGAAGAAATGGGAGAAATATCGGCCCAAGATGGCAAAAAATATGAGGAAGTGATCCAAGAATTTTCACGCGTGAGATTCCCCGCGCTGCATGCGAATAGAGCAAATAATACCCCAACGAGGGGCAAACAAGATACACTTGAACCAAGAGTACCGGTAGTCCCGGGTCAACCGTGCGAGATTCCTACCACCAAGATCGTGGTCACCGAAGAGATTAAAGCACGACTCACTGAAGTATTCAACGCGGCCACAGAGCAGCAGATCCGCGAGATGAAGGCCGGGAAATCAAGATACACGGACGAGGATATTCCGCGGCTGCGGGACAGGTGGATGGAACTCAGCACTGACATAATGTCAGGAGTACCGGAGAAGATGCCCCCATTGAGGGCTGTGAATCACCGGATTCCGCTGATTGATGAGACCAAGGTGTATAATTACCACCTGCCGCGTTGCCCGGATGCAATGAAGGAACAACTAATTGACAAGATCAACCGTTATGTCCGTGCCGGCTGGTGGAAGGCGGTGCAGACGGATCAAGCGGCTCCGATGTTGTGTATTCCCAAGAAAACGGGATTGCTGCGGACTGCCATAGATTGCAGGAAACGAAATGATAATACGCGTAAAGACGTTACTCCATTCCCCGACCAAGACCAGATACGCCTGGACTGCGCCCGAGCAAAATATCGATCAAAAATCGACATGTCCGACGCCTACGAACAAATCCGAATAATCGGCGAGGACGTGTGGAAAACGACATTCTCCACGGTTTATGGCACATTCGTCAGCCATACGATGCAAATTGGAATTCATTGGACGATTCGTCCACGTATATTTGGATGATATATTCATTTATTCAAACACTATTGCAGAGCATGAAGTACACCTGGGTAAGGTATTTGGAACACTACGCAATAACGATTTTTATCTCAAGCGAGAGAAGTGTGACCTTTACTCCAAACGGATGGATTGCCTTGGTCATATAATTGACGATCGCGGGTTGCACGCGGACGCGGATAAAATGCAACGCATACGAGAATGGCGACAGCCCCGCAGCTATCTGGACATCCAGCGATTTCTGGGGCTAGTACAGTACATGGCACAATTTCTGCCAGATATTACGGCGTACACTGGCTCATTGGCGGCTATGACCCGAAATGGAGCGTTATTCGCATGGCAACCACTACACCAAGCATGTTTTGATAACATAAAAAATATATGCCGTAAAACGGCCATACTGCGACCTATCGACGCATCAGTCGATGAACCAATATGGGTCATTTGTGATGCATCGGTATCCGGTGTGGGGGCCATGTACGGTCAAGGAGCCACTTGGCAAACATGCCGGCCCGCTGGGTTTATGTCAAAGAAGTTTACCTCCGCACAACATCACTATAGGGTGTTTGAACAAGAAACATTAGCCATTCTGGAGGCGCTCCTAAAATGGGAGGATAAGCTTATTGGATATCGCGTTCATGTGGTCACGGACCATCAGGCGCTGGAGTTCTTTAAAACTCAACGACGATTGACGAGTCGACAGACACGATGGATGGAGTACCTGTCAAGGTTTGACTTTGATATTAGATATATTAAAGGAGAGCTCAATAAAGGAGCGGACTGCCTGCGAGGTATTATGAGACGGACGAGTGGGATGAGGTACATGAGCCTCACCACTACGTCAACGCGGACATTCGGCTCGACCCGAATCTAGAGGACATTGCATTTGATCGCCGAGACGAAGTACTCGAGGAATTGGCACACTCGGCAGAACGATTGATGGCGTTGCGACGGAGTGCACGGCTACGGAATGCCATAGAACCACGAGACATTGAAGTGGCTGTAATGGAGGCCGCTGCCGAAACGGTGGACGGGGTAGAAGGAAAGGAAGACCGTGAGGAGGAAAATCCACCCGACCCCACAATCTTCCAATCACGTCCCCGTGATGAACTCGGAGAGCAAGGATTACCTCTCGAAGATGAATTGAGAGCTGCTATCAAAGCAGGATATTCAGAGGATGGGTTTTTTGCGAAAATTATCGCCGATCCGACAGCATTTACGATGTTTAGCATTCATGACGAAATGATTTACACCCGAAATAGGGGTGGTGAAGAAGTATTATGCATACCGGATGCCAAAATTGGGGAGCACTCCGTGCGCGGACGGCTCATCGAACAAGCACACGAAAGCTTGGGACATTTTGGTCCACAGCGTAGTGGCGATTACCTTCGCAGATGGTATTGGTGGCCTGGAGTGTCCAGAACTGTTCATAAATATTGCGATAGTTGTGCGACCTGTAAAGTCAGCAAGACCAGCAATCAACCCCCGGCAGGAAAGCTGCACTCGCTGCCTATACCCACTAAACCGTGGGAATCCATTTCGATGGATTTTCTGGGGCCTTTCCCAAAATCGAAAGGATATGATTATGTATGGGTGGTTATGTGCCGATTAACCAGTGAAGTGCACTTAATTCCGGTCAACACAATAACCAAGGCAACCGAGTTGTCGCACATTTATATTAGAGAGATTGTGCGCCTTCACGGACTACCGCGTAGTATTGTCTCGGATCGCGATTCGAAGTTTACTTCGGCATGGTGGCGAGAAATACACCGACTATTGGGAGCGAAGCTGCTCATGTCCACATCATTCCATCCACAGACAGATGGAGCCACCGAAAGAATAAACCGTTCTGTGGGCCAAATACTGCGATCTGTAGTTAGTCCTGATCAGAAAGATTGGATTGATAAATTACCATTGGTAGAATTTGCCATTAACTCGAGCATTAATGCGTCCACAGGGTTCGCGCCATTCGAATTGTCCGAGGGTACATGCCCTCCATGATTCGAGAATATCCCAGAGATACTCAAGTACCTCGGGGAGCGCGAGCATTCGCGGAGCAGGCGCTACGGAATTTGGCCGAAGCACATGATGCAATTATTGCAGCCAGGGTGTTCTCGACTATTCAAGCCAATAAGCACCGCAGTGCTGAGCCGGTGATTGAGGCCGGCACGCTGGTATATTTGTCTACTAAGAATTTAGCGCTACCAAAAGGTAGAGCGGGTAAATTATTACCCAAATATGTAGGACCATACAAGGTCCAGAAGGCATTGCCTCACTGCTCGGATTATGAGCTGGAATTGCCGGAGGTATTGGCGTCCCGACGCGTACACAATAGATTTCATGTGAGCTTGCTCCGGCCATATGTGGCCAATTGCACAATCTGTTCCCGAATCGGGCCCAGCCCGAGCCATACGATTTCGGGGCGCCTGCAGAAGATGAATGGCAGGTGGATGCCATAATTGCTCACAGGTGGAGCGAGAATTCAGTTGAGTTCCATGTACGATGGAATTTGGGCGACATGACGTGGGAATCGTTCAAAGCGGTGAAATTATTGAGAGCATTGGACGATTACTATGCACTGCATGGTGTGAAAAAATGGCAGCAGTTGTCGAAGAGGCCACAGACAGAGACGTCCGCGGAGACGTGAATAGAGTCCGAGAAGGATCCGCAGAACGCACACGTGACCGTGTCGCGGCGATGAACGTGGACTGAGAAGAGCCTCATGGGAGGCTGGGAAAATAAGGAAGCGCCGAGATTAGCTCAGCTTTTTCGTTGGTACTTAAACACGACTATTACACTACAGAACGCCTCTGTTCTTACTCTTATTTCCCCCCCTTGAGTTGCCCAAATGGCGACTGCGGACAACGAAGAAAGCGCCCTCTACGGGCCAGACGCACACCCCAACGAGATATCTACTACGAGTATGGACCTCGACACAACGTTCGACGTGGATATGCCTGATGATACTACTGCTGCTACGGATAAAGAGGACCTAGTTGACTATTCCGACCCGGAAACGGACGAACTTCTCGCGCCACTCGACCTCAACGAGGTACCCGAGACGCTGGACGACGAGACGCCAATCGGCATGGAGGATACCACGATCACCCCGGTGATGGAACCAGGGGAGCTCACATGTGAGCAGATTGAGAATATTGCGTGCAACGCAGACGCGTTGCGCGGGGGAGAGATGAATCAAGAGCAGCATGAGCTGCTGGAACTGAAAAAAGAGGTTATGAGCCTACGAGTCGACCGTGACGTTGCGGAGAAGATGGAGCAGCGCATGGGCGCCGAGGTCGGACAATTAAGAGAGGACCATAAAGAAATGCTGGCGAAGCTCGCGCGTGCATATAGTGACACAGACTGGGAGCGCGGACGCGCCGAGAGCCTGGAGCGCGCGCTGGACGATATGCGTAACCGCGTGAAGATGCTCGAAGGAGACTTGGACTATTACGCTGGCGATAAGGGTCGCAAACGTGCGAGACGAGGAGAAAACGGGTATCGCCCGGATAATGATCATTTCGAGAGTAGAACGGAGACACCTCCGTCATCATACGGCACGTCGACACGAGCCCACACGCCGGCAATGCCGGCTAGTCCAGTAGCGACCAAGCACGTCGCAGGTAAAGTTAAAGAAAACACGCACTGTGTTAATGATTTAATCACGACCACAGGTCAGGACGTGTTCATGACACCCGCAGACACCACGGAGCCGAAGGCGCTATCCTACGACCAATATGCGAAAGAGTGTCGCGACGCGGCTATCGAGGAAGTGAAGTACCGGATCCCGGCGACCAATGGAAAGCGCACGACATTCGTCACCAAGGAACCTCCGGTTCAGCTGAACTATCATAAAGACAAGCGGGGATTCCCGGTCGACGCGGATGGTTGGAATTTGTTGTTCCAGATGCAACAAAACCAGCCCTACTACGTATTCGGGTTTCGTTGTTTTTATATGTGGGTATACTCCCGCGCCATGCACCCAGATGAGCGCAACCCCGCGCAGCAGCTCGCCGTGACCACATACTGTATGCCAGACTGGATGGCCAACATACTCAGTGTCGTGGGGATCAACAACGAAGAGAATCGAGAGTTGAAGAAGAGTCTGCCTGCGCTTCGCCGCGACGCGATAGGCTATGACCCCGCGCTACTGGCGCAGCTAATTCAATACCGCGAATTACCCGTACGCGGATGCGGATTCGTCGACGATGCCTTCTCACTCAATGCGCGTCAAGTACGCGGCTATAACCTACAACTAGTGCTTAACATCAAATTTCGGAAGCCGAAGACAGATGGCGTCGCGACTGACGCGGAGCGCGCGATACGCGTACAGCTAGAGAAACATTTTATAGAGATCGCGATGGCTCCCGGATATTATGGACGTCAAATCGAGCGACTAGGGCTGAAGGTCTCGCTGATCGGGATGCCGCAGAACTGGCCCGACCATGAGCGGACCGACATCACACTCAACGACTTCATCGTTTGGATGACTAAATGCGGGGTTACCCCGGAAATGATGGATGATGCGCACAATTATGCGCGCGCGTTTATATACCACTCGGACCCTGCTCCCCCGGGTTGGACAGGCGATGAGATCGCCAATTTGGTCCCATTGGCCGACGGGTTCGACCCGCCGCCGTCTAGTGACCCCAACGGGCCTCTCATAATCACTAGATCCCCATTCACGCCATGGCAACACACCCCCGACAACGTCGTACAATATGATCTTTCATATTGGGTCATGGAAGATACCGCCGGACTCCGCCGCCCGCCTGACTCGCGCATCGCGCGCTATATAAAAGACAAACAGCCGCGCATGATCCCGAGCTCTGGTCTCGTGCAACGGGTCAACCCGTACTTGAAACTATCGACGGAGACTACTATCCCCGGATTGTCCGCCGAAGACACTGCGAAAGTGCTGGCAAGGAATCAAATCAATCCCTCGCGTCGCGGTGCACGCGGAGGACGCGGAGGATTCCGCGGGACGTCCTCGCGCCGATCTCACACGGAAGATGTTATGTGGTCATCAGCCGCCCGAGCTGACAATCGATCTATGTCGACATCAATGCACGCACCGTCGTGGAATCGCCCGGCTGCATACACCGATAATCGCACGTCGGAGACCTATTACTATTCATCGCCCGCGGCGATTCGTCGAGCAACCGGAGGCGCGCAAATGCGCGCGCCAAGTAATAGTACGTCGAGTACTCCAATTACGTTTGGGCAAATCACGAGCGCCCCGCTAACTACAGTCGCGCAGGATATTAATCTTGAAGAGGTGGTGACAAAAATCGGAGACGATATCCGAGAAATTGAGAGCGAGTACATGGCACCCCGGCTGCCGACCGAGATTGAAGTTTGACACGAGAACACTCGTGGCAAGTATATATTACAGTTGTACGCAGATGCCCGTGTCCTATGCTTGCTAGGACGATTCTGCTAGATATTTCTTGTGTACCGCTACACGCTATCATTACGATGATTATTTTCTTGAACACATGTGAAGACTACGACTTAGTCTTAAAGGGGAGAGTGTTAAGCTCCGTGGTTGATTACCAACCATCTTGAATATTATACGGCTTATTTGCCGTTGTAATTACATGTTATATCTAAACGGCTATTGGCCGTATAAAAGAGGAGTCTACAAATAGATGTAGACAACTTACTCTTAACCACTTACCACTACAACTCGTAACCCGCATATCAATATACTTGATTTGTGCAGGTTCACGAGGTCTACTCTAAGTGATTAAGATCCTTAACACACAATCATCAAATTCATTAACGACAAAAATTTCCGACCCACAGAATGTCTCGCAGTCATTACAGGAATGGCAGAACCTCGCTTTGGAGTGCCGTTTGCTGCCCTCGATCAGCTGTATACTCACATTCTTTCTGAAGTTCCTGCTCGACCTGAACTTCTCAAAATTCTAAAGGTCATTACCACCAAACTTTCTTCCAATGCTTTGTCAGTCACCTCCATTGAACAACTCCTTGAGCTGGAGCTGGGGGATGTACAATTGGTGCTGCGAGGCCTACATTCTGTACTCAACATGCCAGATGATGACAATGGAAGTATATTCACACATCATGCTTCTTTCTATGATTTCCTCCAAGATCCAGCACGGGCAGGAATCTTCTATATCGGTGGTTGTCAGCACCAAACAGATCTATCTCACCATATTCTCAAGGCATTTTCATACAAGTATGATGATCCATCCTTTAACCAATGTGGTCCTGTTGCTTGGTAAAATTATTCCAATTGAAACAGACTAAATTCTGAACAACTTGGTTAGGTGGCTTGAGTGTGACTTCCTCTGGGCCCTCTTCAGACCTTGTAATTCCGCTTCGCTCTTTCAATCCAGACTTCTTGTTCAACTGGTTTGGGGAACGTGGCGAAATCATTGACATTGTGTTGAATTGGCTGAAAGTATGTTCCATCATGCAGCCCATAAACATCATTGTCATTTGAATTTGTTTCCAGAAAAGACAGCCAGTGGCGAAAGATCTAATTCAGCTCTGGGAAGACTATAAGTTCATGCATTACTGTGAACAGATATGGTATCATCAAGGCAGAGAACTCGAAGTTACCTGGTCAGATCAGGACCACTGCAACCGGATTTTGTCACGGGCCTGCCCCTCAACCATTAGAATTCTTCAAGCCATTAGATTCATTCCACCGGGCTTATCTGATTCTACACTCCTGCTCAAAATTCACTTCCTGTTGGATTTTTCATGGGACAAGCTAAGAACGGCAATATGTTCTCTACGCTCACTCATATGCGATGAAGAGGAAGTTCTTATAAGGAAACTGTTGATTGTGACATTGGATCCCACCTTCTTTCCGGTGCCCTTTGACTTGATGATGTGGAGCTTGACTTGCGGCTCTCTGCGTGTTATGCAGCAGATACTCAAACATGAAATAGGCTGGTATTTAATGTGAGTGTCCATTGCTTTTAATTTACTGCCACCATGACCATTATCCAGGTGGCGAGTGAAGGAATGGAGTTATCATCTGAGAGCATGTCCACCATCCCCCAAGCTGTTGCAGGACCTACAGCCTATCTTAGAGGTTACCAGGATGATTTTGAAGACGAATACCATAACATCGTGCAATGGCTTAGGGTGAGATATCAATTTTTGGTAGTGGGAACTTATTCATGCATGCAATTTTCCTAGACCTTTCCTCAACCTCCACAGGAATTGATCAGTCGTGTGAAAGGGTACTCGAAGAAGGCAATTTTATCTTGGGCCAACCCTTCCGCAAGAATCATCACTCTCGAGGAAAGATGGAAAAGTTGGTATGATACAGTAGAGGAATATCGCCATTGAAATACTTAGTCGGCTTATGTCCATCAGCAAATCCTGATTTTTGCTGTAGCAAAGGGTACCCCTTATGTAGTGCTACGTAGCACTATGTAAGGGGTACCCTTTGCTACAGCAAAAATCAGGATTTGCTGATGTCGATGGTGGGGGGAGTTGTAAATGACCCAAAGGCGGTATGGTAACCGCCTAAACACCAGACTTGAGGAGATCTCGAGGAGATGAGAATGTAGAACAGGAAGGGAGACAGGGTAAAGGTGAGGTAACACTGCATCGTTGTCCAGCCAAGGTAGACTCGATATTAGACGAGGTAGAATCTACAGTACATGAGATTCTACAGAGTTTATATATTGTATTTACCTAAGAGTCGATAGATCGAACTGGCAACACATAGGGTGTGTTTGAATATGCAGGGGTATCGATCAGGACACAGGGATGTCCCTATATGTTCTGCGGATCCAGGGGGTTTTCATCCCTATATGCTATCCAGTGGTTGGAGACATGGATTATTGAATAACCCGATCAGTGTTGCTGAAGTAACCCGCCCTGTCTTCTGGTGTGACCACGAGATTCATGGAATAATCCGGTAGGGTGTGGGTTGGGTTTATGGAATAACCCAGTTGGCGTATGGAATAAACCCGCCGTGAAAAAGTTGAAAAGGGTTCAAGAAATGCCAAATCATGACAACTACAGCGGTAATAGGTTTCACTACAGCCACTACAGCAGTAATAGGTTTCACTACAGGACACTACAAGCCACTACAGCAAAAATCAGGGTTTGCTGATGACTACTCTATGGCAATGCAATCCTATCCCTGGCAGTGTAATCCATGTGCACTGCGCAAGTTTAAAGTGATTGAATCCGAAACCTCGTACTTATCTTTTGCGCAGTGTCCACTGTGAATATTAATGCTATTCATGCTATTCCCACACGAGGCCCCTGGCTGGCAGGCTAAGGTCCATTTTTTAACGAGTTGCTTGCTCTTAGCTTTCCACGCTCTCGGGACTCGGGAGCAATGCTGTACAGCAGAACTTTAAATGACAGTCACAGATTTACAGTATTCCTGCAGAGCTGTCAAAGGGGATGGATGCTGTGAAACAACGGTGAACTGCTGTAAAAGATGTCGAACACAATGGCAGGCGGCAATATGTATAACATTAACACTGGAATACAGCTTCGTCTCGTGGTGACTGCATCTCCCAACTTTTGCTCTTCTCCATCATGCCTCTCTTCGACTCTGCCTCTGGGTTCCAAATCACGGGTGGAACTTTTATCGATAATGTGGGAGACATAAACATCAATTCTACACAGATTCAATGGCCTGGGCAAAGCAGTGATCCGCTACAGGCGCTTGAATTTGTCGCAGCTCAAGGCTCGAGTCGTCAGTTGTCGGGGGTGGAGAGGAATGGCCGACAGGCTGGAGCTGTGAGGAGGCTACCCTACGGTGTGTTGGAAGCCATTTGTAATTATTCGTTGCCTGATGAAGTCGAAGATATTTCTGACCGACCATCAATTCCGAGTTCTTCGCGGAACTTGCCTCACCAGGTCCCCGATGATGGATCCTGCTCGGCTGCAAGCATTTCGTCGTTATTAAATCCTTCCTCATTTCCATTCTCACAACCGGAACACGACTTCAATTTCTTGTCCTTCTTTGAGTCTCCCAGCACCACCGGCCTGGCCATAAACAGAAACTTCTCCAGTGCGCAAGACTCCACTGCCGCATATACTGAACTGTTTCATGACTCGATGAATTCTACAACCTTTGAATATCCATCCACCAATCCTGCACCAGTGTCAGGTGCTCGCGAGTATTATGGCCATATTTTATCCTCTGATAATCAGCCCACATTTGACGTGATGTCGACCACACTTGTTTTAAATCCTGTCCCATCCATGGAGATATTTTCAGAACAAACCCAACTCCGCTTCGCTCCATTGTTTCATCCTTCCAAAACAACAGCAGATGTATCCTTTTATCCCTCACCCAACTCTGAATTCCTAGTGGGTTCATTTGGTGAACCTGCCTCTCCAGCAGCCAACATTGGAAACAATATCTTTTCTGCTGCTACTATCAATCACTTCCCTTGGGCTGACCCACCCCTCCAGCCGAAAACAAGCATCAATGGCGGGACATTCATTGGCGGAAATGTCCATATTCAGCATCACGGCGAACCAGGTGAGTGCCAATCTTGGAAGCGGGAATACACCAGACTAACAAAAGTTCTGAAGGGCTGCATATCTTGTATCGTGCAGCAGCAGGCGATGCAACCCACGATGCAGAAGATAGATTTCCACAGCCAAGATGTCATCCCGAGACGCGGAAAAAGATGCTTGATGTTCTCTGGAATTGGACTTGTGGAATTGAACCCCCGACAAACCTGATCTTCGAGGATTATGAAAATGTGCATGCCAGCAATAGCTGCTCCTCAGACACCGGTTCTAGCCCCATTGTTTGGTTGCATGGCCCTGCCGGTGCTGGGAAATCAGCCATTGCGCAATCACTTTGCCAGAAGTTGGAGGAAGAAGGTTGCCTTGGGGCCAGCTTCTTTTTCAAACGGGGGCATCCATCTCGTGGGCATGCCAAACGACTGATTGCGACGATTGCATTCCAGCTCGCCCTTCGTCTTCCTGACTTCAATCGCCACATCTCGCAGAGCATAGAAAGTGACCCCTCACTTGTTGACAAATCCCTTTCGATACAACTTCAGAAGTTGATTGTCGAACCTTGTCAGCAAAGTACTTCTGCTCACCCCTTGGTTGTCGTGATTGATGGCCTAGATGAGTGTGAAGATGAATATAGCCAACAAGAAATATTGCATTCCATTGGCCATGCCGTCACCAAACACCGACTGGGTCTTCAATTTCTTGTTGCCAGTAGACCCGAGCCGCATATTCGCAAGATAATCAGTGGTTCACTAAAGAAGCTCCATTGTCCCTTGAATGTCAACCAGTCATTTGAGGATGTCCGGAAGTATCTGCTTGATGAATTTGCACGGATTCATCGAGACCACCGTGCAACCATGGCCACGGTTTCCTACCCCTGGCCCTCATCAGAGATCATCGAAGATCTCGTCCATAAATCCTCGGGATATTTTATCTATACTTCCACAATCATCAAATTCATCGACAACAAAAATTTCCGACCCACGGAACGTCTCGCGATTATTGTGGGAATGGCAGAATCCCGTTTTGGAGAGCCATTTGCTGCTCTGGATCAGCTGTACACTCAAATTCTTTCTGAGGTTCCTGCTCGACCCGAACTTCTCAAAATTCTGACGGTCATTACCACCAAACTTTCTTTCAAAGCTTTATCAGTCACCTTCATTGAACAACTCCTTGAGCTGGATCCGGGGGATGTACGATTGGTGCTGCGAGGGCTACAATCTGTAATCAACTTGCTGGAGGATGATGAAATATCCACTCATCATGCTTCCTTCCCTGATTTCCTGCGAGATCCAACACGGGCAGGAATATTTTATGTTGGTGGTTGCCAGCACCAAACAGATCTATCTCGCCACATTATCAAGGCATTTTCGTACAAGTATAATGATCCATCCCTTAATCGACATGGTTATGTCGCTTGGTGAAGTTTATTCTGATTGAAACAGACCAAATTCTGAACAAACTTTGATTCTTAGGTACCTTGGTTCATCAGCATTTGAATGTGTAGCTTCCTGTGAGCCCTCTTCAGACCTCGTAACCCTGCTTCTCTCTTTCAATCCAGACTTTTTTTTTGACTTTGATCCTGGCCAAGAGCGTGATAACTTCATCAATATTGTATTGAATGGATTGAAAGTATGTCTGGTCACAAGGTCCACAAACATCATTGTCATTCGAACTTATGTTCAGAAATGTCGGCCACTGCCTGAAAATCTAATTCAGCTCTGGGAAGACTACCAGTTCATGGATCACTGTGAACAGGTATGGTATGAAGACAGAGAACTCAAAATCACCTCGTCAGATCGGGAGGACTGCAGCCGAATTTTGTCGCAAACCTCCCCGTCAACCATTAGAATTCTTCAAGCCATAAGATTCATTCCACCAGATTTAATCGGAGACGACTCTGGGTATCTGTTCAAAATTCACTTCCAGTTGGATTTCTCATGGGACGAGCTAAGAACAGCAATCTGTTCTCTACGCTCATTCATACGCGATGATGAGGAAGGGCTTCTCACCAAACTGTTGATTGTGGTATTGGATCCCACCTTTCCGGTGTTGTTTGACTTGATGATGTGGGACTTGGCTTGTGGCTCTGTGCGTGTTATGCAGCGGACACTTCTGGGTGAGCTGGACATACATATAATGTGAGTGTCCAGATGCTTTAATTACTGCCACCATGACTGTAACTCAGATGGCAATTGACCGAATGGAGTTATTATCTGAGAGCATGTCCGCCCTCCCACGAACTGTTACACGATCTGGAGCCTATCTTAGAAGATTACCAGGATTATTTAGAAAACGAATACCACAACATTGTGCAATGGTTGAAGGTGAGAAATCAATTTTGGAGTGGGTATTTATTCATGTATGCAATTTCTCTTAGACCTTTCCTCAACCTCCACACGAATTAATGACCTGTGTGGAAGGCTATTTGGAGAGAGCACTTCAGTGTATCCGTTCTTATAACCCTTCCACTGGAATCCACACTTTTGAGAAACGATGGAGAGACTGGGATGATGAATAGAGAAGTATCGCCCTTGAAATAGAAGTATTTGGGCCTTAGTATGTCGGTAAAATTGTTCTGAAATCAAATAGCCGTGTGCGACGGGATGGACAGACAGACGGACAGATGATCTCACTCACTCCACCAATTAGCCAGCAAAGCGACAAGTCATTGTGTCTTGCACCGTGAAACGGGCACTTGGACTGTTTGCTGTGACTTAAATTGAAATTATCTAACAAAATCGTTCAAGCAAAGTATCTGACCATACAAGCCAGTCAATTAGCGCATATACGGACGTCGACACACAGCAACCAGTGACCCGCTCAGACTGCGACACGATCGGATACTGAATCCACAATGCCCAATATATCGACAACGGGAACGCACCTGCTTCAGGGGTTGGATGCACTCCGCGTTGATTAATTCACTGTGGTGCTCAACAGAGCTATGGATTCAGAATTGAGGTTGAGAACAAGCTGGACATCCTATGCGAATAGCCTCAACATAAAGTCTCAACAGATGAGCAATAAAAAAATACAGGTACATACCAGGCAGAGGAGTTCAATGCCTGCCTTGTGCGTTGATGCGCAGGGTATATTTGGGCGATGGATTAATACCGGGTTCTTTAATTTGATGTGATGCGCAAGGCATGAAGCTGTGAAGTAAATTATAACATCGGTGATGCAGGACTGCAGAAATTAAATTTACTCGGGATTGCAGTACATTCGGCGCAACTTGAATCTGAACCGCATAACGAAGTTAGACAAGTAACGATGGATTCCTGCCGAACAGCAATGGGATTCAAGTTGCCCAGCTTCCCAACCACCCACTGCCAAATATCGTGTTTTGAATGACTTGTGCGTGGAGTTTTGAAGTGTGTGTTGCATCATAGTTCGCCGGGACGCCCTCTGGGGTGCCTTCTGTCGAGTTCTCTGCATGTTTCTGGCTCTGAGCCTGGAACGAAATTCAAAGCAAACAATGGTTCGTTTCCGGAAAGGAGAATCCATTCGAATACATACAGCCCCGACCTTCAATTGTGTTAAAGGTTTTTGCGGGGGAAACCACACAGGCGTTGAGCAGAGCATCGAAATAAATGGTGGTAAAATTCGGGGCCGAAAGCGGTCTGCGCGATTTTACCTTGCAATTGAATTTTTTGGGGACTTTCCGAACTGTAAAGTGACCCGCACCATGAATATATAAGAGAACCCCAGCTGAGCTAATAGATAAGATTATCTTGAGTCTATATTCCAGAGGCGCAGGCACAATTTTCAGACGGCCTGAGGGCAGTACTAGTTACGCGAGCCAAGCACGGATTGAGAACTCGCAGACCGGTTTTAAATGGTTCGAACATGGAGAGCGAAAGGGAGCAACAGATTCTTTTTAAAAATGAACACAGATTGAAGGAATGAGCAACCGAGGCCGTGGCCGCAGACTCCGCGTCAAGCAGACGAATGTTTACCCACGGCGGCGATACGCTTACTCCACCTACAAGCGAGCGGGAGAGAAAGGATATGGGTCAATTCAAGCCGCTCTTGCAAGAGCGAAGCAATGGCGACGAGAGAGTCGTCACAAGCCGGCACAAGCTGGCTAAAAATGTCGAAGAACGGGCGGGCGAATGCGAGAAACAAGCGGAGGACGAGCGCTGGAGCAGACAAAGTGGGTCAAAATGAC
Source organism: Mycena leptocephala (assembly GCA_029378395.1). Classification (NCBI taxonomy): domain Eukaryota; kingdom Fungi; phylum Basidiomycota; class Agaricomycetes; order Agaricales; family Mycenaceae; genus Mycena; species Mycena leptocephala. The sequence continues at coordinate 193,061 of JARJLF010000402.1, forward strand.
ATCTAGATCTATTTCCGAAGGGTCCGGGAAGTGGAAATTTGCATACTAAGATCATTCCAGGAGTAGCGCCGAGCGACATCAACCAAAATATCCACAGTTCAAGAGGAGGGCCTATAGCACGTAGATAGACCCAGACATATTATATTCACAATCAGCTGAGAGCTCAACGGCGAGACACAGCATCGGTCAGCATCGGCATATTTGAGGAGATGCGTGGCCAAAGCGGACACATGGGTGCGATGCCAGAGTTTAAGTGAAGTTTATGAGGGTGCGAGCGGTCGCGGAAGGCTCGAGGGCGGGAGACGGCCGCAGCGGCGGTAAAGACGCGTTGTCACCTGAGCTTCCCGGGGCCAGAAAGCTTTGCAAACATCGGATGACACTCGTCAAGTTGGGCGTCAGGCGGTCAGCGTCATAACAAGCTGACCAGCGGACCCGCCGTGTTGTCGTGCTTTGAAGAGAGGCGCATCAGTCACCCCTCATGTCACACCCGCCTCCGATTTCATTTCTTATTTCCTCCCTCATCAAAAAAAAAAAAAAAAACACGCATTACCATCCTTAGGCTTTCTACAATACTTTACATCCGTATTCGTGTACTTATCTATGTACGGGTACCTATTTGTACCGATAAAAACCAAAAATAATAAGAGGGTCCGTGCGCTGTGCTTTATGCCTCCTCGTTCCTCTATCCTCCCAAGTACTATCCCCCAGGTCCAAAGAGCAAGTGGGAGGAGGGAGTAAGGAGTAAGGAGAATGGAGAGAGAAGGAAGAGAGGAAGCGGCGCGCTTTTATGTACAGGCATTATCTAGGCGTGTGGGGTCATTACTTGTATCTGGGTGTGGGTCGTACGAGTCCGAGTCCGAGTCGAGTGGATATAAAAATCGAGCTGAGAGAGATTGAGGGAAGAGATTGACGGAGAGAGGGAAGGGAGGGAAAGGGAACAACGTCGATGCCGTAGTATGTGCGCGAATTGGTGGTGGTGTGGACGTGCGAGGCCGCGGGGGTCGCCGTATATATGTGTATGTAGAAGCGCGGTTATGGGTGTGGGTGTCGCCGAGCCCAAAGACGGTGCGGTGATGGTGGGCGTGAACGTGGTGCCAATGCCAATGCCAATATGATAGGTTCTTCATGAGGGTATATTCCTGTTCGTGTCTTTCTCTCCCTCCTTCTTCCCCTCCCCTCCCCTCCCTCCAGTAGAACGCGCACATTAACAACTCCCAACAGTCGCCGCCCTTCCTCTCCACCCCACCCCGCCAGCGGCGATGTCCGTCCCCGCGCGCACGAGCTCCGAAAGGCGCGCATGACGGCGCGCGGAGGACAGGAAGAGGGCGGTGGGGAGGATGGGGCGTTTCCGCCCGAGTGAAAGGGAAGGGAAAGAGGAGCGGCGCGGTGGGGGTGCGGGCTTGCCCGCTAGAGTCGACGGGTCGCACGCGGGCACAGCACAAGTAGAGGAACACGGAGAGGGAGAGGGAGAGGAAGAAGCGGAAGACCCGAGGTCGTCCCCCAGACAAATCCGCCCAAGCGCGGGGTTAGCCGCGACGACAGCGTACGCGGGCGCCCACAGCGCGGGGAGCGGCGTGCGGAGCGTTGTGAGCGCCGGCGCCGCTGCGAGGGCGGCAGTGAGGGTCGAGAGCGCGGTTTTTTTTGCCTCAATGTTTTTCGGTTTTGCTCTGAGCTTTTGCTTTTACGACCCGAGAATCTTGATTTTGCGATCTGATCTCATGATTTTTGTTCCACCGAATTTCGTTTTCGTTTCCAGGGACTTGGGTTTTCTTTGCGGTTTTGCCAGTCACATTGCTTGCTCCGATTATTGATTGATACATCAAATTTTCGAGAGTCATCGGCTGCTGTCTCTATCTCCAACCTCTACTGTGCGCTCGTGAACACCCCCACCCTTGGACCATGTTCCCGGTGTCCATCCAGGGAGTGTGTCGGCTGTGCGGTAAGCCTTCATTACTGTTGGCCTTTGCATATTCTGACCTGCTGGATCACTTCGAGCAGGCGTAATACTCCGCTGTGTTGCTCCTGTAGACGGAGAGAATCTCCGATCTGGGTATGTAACGCAGTATTGACTCGGTCACCTAGTTGATGGAAGCCGATGTGGATAGTCTACAAGCGAAGTGGAACGAGCTGAAGGTCATCATTGGCGGCCATGGCGGAGCAAAGAAAGGGGAACAGGTCAGACTTGAGGCGTTGATGACCGGTAGCTGACATATGCTGTGATCATCGGCGAGAACATCTTGAGTGTGGCGAACGAAATGAAACGGGAATGGGCAAAACAAATTAGTGAACGAAAACGAAAACAGAAATGATCCAGAACGAAATCAAAAAGTGATCGGCCGCGTAAACGAAATCAGAAGTTGCAAAAACCAAATCCGGAGATGATCGCTGATTGACGTTTTGTTTTCGCTGGCGATGAATTTGTTTTCGTCGTGCGTGTTTTTGTTTTGTTTCACTTTAGTTTATGTTTGGTCTGTGGTGAGTTTTGGTTTGGTTTCTATTCCCTGTGTTGTCGCCAGACCTCATAAAGTTTTGATTTCGGTGATGATCATTATGATCACTGACAAAAACATTTGACACTGGGGGGATCAAACAGGATCATTATTAAAGTCCGAGAAGGACACCTATATTTTGCCTTAGACTAGGAAGCTCCGACTGTGTCGGAAGAAACCTTGCTTGGAAAGACAATTCTGCTTCAGTGCGCGTGTCAACAAGCCGAGTGATACTGTGAGTGAAATTAATAAATATGTATTTATGCAATTCGAATACGAGTCCGAGTGGGATCACAAGTAAAGGGCAGGTACGTATTCGCTATTCGACTGGAAGCATTGGATGGGCACATAAATGATAATTCCAATAGAGCTGACGCAAGCGACATACCACGTCACTCCCCTTCGGAAAGAGTCAAGACCTCAAGGCCTCGCATGTACAACACACAATTCGATGTCGCCAATTTCCTGCGTACACTTTTCTGTAGATGATCACAGCCCCCAGGGCCTAACGATTCCATCTGTCTTGGTGGGTGACATCTGGGGACTGCCAAGGGGTACTCTTAATCTGTTCAATCCGTATGTTTACGGAGTTCATGTATTCGGCTGCTGAGAGATTTTGACAACGTGTTGTTTTTATTTGAAGGACGGATGTGATCCAATCTTGAGGCTGATCGGGATATTGGAGTCTGAAAGCACAAAGCCGTGGAAGAAATGTGTATATGGATTGGAGTCCTTGGCGACCATGGGACTTGTAGATACTACGGCGAGTACGCTCTATTGCGATGACCTGGGGTCAACTAAAGGCGCTCAAAGGCGTCAACCATGGGAATACGATGTCGGCAGACTGTGCTGCCGCCAACCAGCAGACGTCACAAATGACGTGAATCGGAAAGATACGGACTTCGGGCATCAGCGGGTTGGTCGAAAAGTGCAACAATTATGACTGTGGAGAGACCTTGACAAGCAAGGTAATCTGAGACAACGTAAAAGGGTACGCCATCTCCGACGCCCGGAAAGGACAAGTCAAGATGGGCGGCCGAAAGAGCCGAGACATGCATAGCTTCGCAGTGCCACAGGAAGCTGGTCCGACCGATTTTGGATTTCTAGACAGGGTTTCAGTTAGTTTCAATGTAGCTCTCTCATTTCTTCATGAATTGTGAAATAGAAAAGGTCGACCCCCCCACAATTACATGCTATGAAGAAGACTGTCACTTCAAATTCATTGAAATTTGGCTTCCGAATTTTCTTTGCTTGAAATGATCGCTTCACCATTTTCGGCGGATTCGGTCCGTATACACTAAAAACGTCATGCGCGTCATATGGCTCCTTTTCGATTTTGATTTTCTCGCCTTTCTTTTGAGTGCGGACAACGGACCGTACGTTCGGACCGACCCACCGCTCGCGTGGAGCCCCCCCTCCCCCCCATTTTGAAATTCAGCGGATTTCTGAGCATGATATCACGAACTTTCTGTCCGCCCACCTCTTGGACAGTGGACCCACAGTATGGCCGGCACAGCACCAAAGATTCAAATCAGTCTTTAGACGAAAGGCAGCGAAAAATAACAGTGTTGCAGGACGGAGGATATTATATGGTCCGAGCGCATAGTCTCCGTCAAGAGTCTGAGTATACCTAGTATACGAGGTTACGAGTATCAGTCTGTCTGGAGAGACTAGAGTATACCCGCCAGTGATAACAGTGGGGAGCAGTCATAACGTAGAAAGTTGATTCAGCCGTTCTAACCGCTCAGCCTGAGGCCTGAGGTCTAAAATTGAGGCCGTCACGAATGGGGTGAAGAAAAAACAAGAGAGTTTTTCGGTGATCTGATATCATGATCCCCGGAAGCCTGAGGCTCAAACAACGACAAACTCATCCGTCTCTTGCCACTCAACTACCAATCAACTACGACGGTGTTTCAACTTTGGTCTTCAATCTCTTTCTTGTTTCTAGCGCCACTCTGAATGCCCCAAATTTCTCTCTGAAAAGTTAAACGTCAAGGAGCTGGGGGACTTGTCACCTCTCCAATACTAGTTATCTTCTTTGAAAGACACCTCGCCGGGTGCGAATCTTATTTTCAGTTAAATCATCTGTCTACGTTGTTTCCACGACTTGGAGACCAAGAGGCACGTACTCGCATTACTTTCCGGCTGTTCAGTCACCGAGCAAGTCAGCATGAACACAGTATCAGAAAATGCCTTTGATATTTCCTTTTTCTTACTTGGTGGTAGGTTTACTACATTCTATGGTTGACTCCGCCTACTATCAGACCGGCTTTCGCGACCTCCGAATTGCTTACGCTATCAACTATTCACTCAGTCGAGCTGTCCGGACTCGGTAGAAGCCAAATGTCATTCATCAGGTACATCGACGTCTCAAGCCTGTCAGAGACTCGACCTTCTTTACAGCCGGCCATCGAGGACCAATCGCCTGCGAGACATTACGGTTCAACGTAACATACCATTCTAGCACTTCTACTGCACTTCTCCGGGCGATTTATGTCAGGAACTAAGTACCCATCAAATCATTTCCGGTATGTTTACATCCCAGCATCCGAACTCGCAATTATGTATATCTTTTGGCGTAGAAAAAAATCATCTCGAACATGACGATACTGCGGGTTTACTCAACAAATGTATTTTGGGCTCGGACCCGGGACTGCTGAGTTGCCACGCCAAGCGGTGGCAACTGGATGAAACCGGCTAGAGTCTCAGGTATTCAGATATTACTATCAGCTGGGCGAATCGGGTGCGTATATATGGTCCGTGAAGCCTATTTTTGAAGTTTGCAAGACAACCGGTAAACAGTTTGCTCTCGGCATTTTTTCATCGTTTCCTTCGAACTCAAAATTGGAGACTATAGGTTCGAAACAATAAATTCGGACACGCAGTACGTTCTGACCTCTTGTTTTGGAATTGCATTTAACTCAGTACACCATCCGTTCATGCACACGTTTATCAGGTGGGTCGGTCGGGTGGGCAGCAGGTACGGTCCGCGAAACCGTACTCTTCGCATCCGGAACGAGCTATTTATGGAATTGTACATGGCCCCCCAATGACCACCGGTAAATGTAGGAGTGTAATCTCGACCTTCATCGTTACCGTGAAACTCTGAATTGGACGCTGCATATTCATAAAACAATAAATTCGAACACGCAGTATGTTCCGACTCCGTTTTTTTAATTATACATTAACCCAAACCAGTCTCGAGTCGGGTCCGTGGGACAACGTTAAAATACAACCAGCAGAGATTTTGTCTTCCTTGCTTGTCGCGCGAAAATCGTGTCGGTCCGCGATTACAGGCGGGCCAATCACGAATAGTTTTCAATATCCGAGAGTTCGTAGAGGTTGAAAGCTCATCGTACTGTCTTGATCTAGCATCTCGGCCACGCACGGACTCTTTGGACCTTACAGAGATGACTCTATGAATACCTCATTCATAAAGCTTCCTCGGCAGCCTGAGTACCGGTAAACCCACTCATTCGGCTTCCCGTCTACAAGGAGAAACTGTGGTTTGCGTCCAGTACATTGGTTCGGTACAGGCCGGATGCCTAATGAGCCCAGAGATTAGGGACGTGGTTCAACGCTCATGTTCACACAGTAACAACAATACTATCCAGTAAGTTTCGGGCAACTTCTCCACTCGACTGAGCTTACTTCCTTTTGCTTCAGATAGCACGACGGCAGGGATTTTACCGGCCTCCGGAGACGCACGCTTCAATTATGAGGATTTCGGTGACCTACCCAATTTCAAAAAGTGCTTCTTCGGACAGATGGCTGGTGAGACCCGGAGCAAGGTCTTCCCAGGCAACGAATCTCGTCCTCCACGGCCGTCGGGTTGAATGTTGCGCGGTAAGCTTTGAATATTATCTCTGCCATGCGCTGAGAATTTCACCTACGGTAGTTGGAAAGATATAAAAGCGCCTTAAGATTGGGCCAAAGACAGCAGACACCGCGTCTCTCCTCTGTCCCGCCATGTTCCTGAAATATCTCTCCACCGCCCTCGTCTGTATTGCAACGATCCACTCTTCTTACGGTCAGACCTGGCTCGAACCATGGCCCTCTCCTCGTATGCTCACCCTTCTGCAGGTGCCCCGCAGCGAAGAGCAACTTGTGCGGGCGGGCAGACTGTGAAAAATGCGGCTTGCTGCGCGTGGTTCCCGGTCTTGGAGGATATTTTACCCAACCTGTTCGACAACGAATGTGGTGATGATGTGCCTTTTTCGTCACTAACTGCGCGTCCTGCAAGCTGAGTTCATATCTCCCAGGCCCATGCTGCTTTGCGTCTAACTTTCCACGACGCATTGGTTTCTCCCCCACGAAAGGTGGAGGAGGCGCGGACGGGTCCATCTGTTTCAATGCCACTGAACTCACCTACCCCGGGAACGATGGTCTGGATGATGCGGTGCGCTTCCGCTTACAAGTTTAACTTTGACACTTATATCAGATAGGTACGCAAGCTCCTTTCATTAAGGCCCACAACGCCAGTCGGCTTCCCTTAATTCGAACGCACAATATTACTGACTTCTGTTTCATCAGGTGACGCCTGGAGACTTGTAGGCGATTTCTTTTTTTGTCTTGAGATACACTGATCGAGGTTACTCGCAGTATTCAGTTCGCTGCAGGTAACTTATACGATTTCGCCTGTATGCCTACTAAACTAATTCAAATCCTATCAGCCGTCTCTCTCAGTTTGTGTCCCGGTGCTCCCAAGGTCGCATTTATGATGGGACGTCCAATGCCGACCGCCCCTGCTCCAGGGCCTGACGGTTTGGTTCCTGAACCATTCGGTAAGTCCGTCTCTTTTGTTGCCGCAAGTTGGATTAATTTCGCAACTAGACATGTTAATGTTATTCTTGCTCGCATGGCTGATGCGGGTGGTTTTACTCCCACCGATGTTGTCGCTCTTTTGGCTAGCCACTCCGTTGCTGGAGCGGATACTGTAGACCCAACTGTAATTTCCGAGCCTCCACCATTATTCGCCGCTCAATTAATCACAGATCCCTGGGACGCCGTTCGATTCGACTCCTTCCCTCTTCGACACTCAAATATTCATTGAAGTCCAGCTAAGGGGCACCGCATTCCCCGGGTGAGCGATTTGAATCTCGTTCAAACTCTGTCTTATGGTTGACCATCTAGGAAATCACCCGGCCAAGGAGAAGTCATGCTGTGTGGCGGGTGAGATGCGACTCCAGTCGGACCACTTGGTCGGTTGCGTTAGCTATGCTCGGCCTTATCTTACTTTCACAATAGTTTGCCCGCGATTCCGCAACGAATTGTGCCTGGCAATCTTTCGCCGGTAAGTCCCTGTCCACCGCTCCTAGACTTTGTTGGCGCCGACACTTGGATAGGAAATCAGCTGGCCATGCAGACAGCGTTCACGAAGGCATTCAACAAGTTGGCCATTCTGGGACACAATGCCGCGAATCTCATCGATTGCTCCGATGTAATTCCCGCTGCGCCTCCCCTTCCTGCCAATTCCGCCCCACCTACCCGCCGGGCAGAAGATGGCCAACATAGAGCAGGGTGTGAGTATTGTGAACGACAGGTGGCGTTTCGTTGACGGGAATATCTTGATAGTGCCACGGCTCCGTTCCCGACTTTCACGGCTCAGCCAGGACCTGCGACCACTGTCCCTGCGATGTAAGTCTTTGCAGTTGAGCATAACAATTCTTACTGTTCCCCTAGTCCACAGTAACTTCTACATGCTATTTCTTTGGTGTTTCAGTTGGCCAATTCTTTCTACTGTACTTGTGTATATGTGTCTGGTGTTCAGAACAACGAAATTGTTCACATTCAAATCAAGAGCGACCCATCGAACTCGAAAAATAATTTGAACGGTCTCTAGCCGACTCAGAATCGATAAATATTGGGTGGGCATCATCGCTGAACATTCGACCTCAGGGTATTGGAGAATGCAGTTCGGGCCCTTCAAGCTCGATCCATTGAAGATGCTACTCGACCAAAGATATCAAATTTGATACCCTACTAAGCATAAAGTCGACCCCATTGATTTACTTAATTCGATTCGCAAGTTGAACCACAGTCACGTGTTCTGGGTTGAATTTCCGTTCCACATTATCGACTTTGTTACCGGCGACTGTCTCGATCGTACTCGTTTCGTCTCATTCTATGCGGAATGAAATGATGCACCATACCGGTCGTACTTGAAGTCTTACAAGGGATGATTAAAATCAACCGCATGCCGCATCTGGAAACTTGAGGGATGTACTTATCGGCATTATGAGCACTATGCAGCACTCCATAGCATTTCTCGACAGGGATGTACCTATGCAGCACTATGGAAGTACTGCATAGCACTGCCTAGTGCCTCATAGTGGTCCATAGTAGTGGTTTTCCAGATGTGTTCTGTCGGCCATGACCCTATCTTCTTATATTTGCCCAAAGACCGTAGACCGACGTTTGAGAGCCTCATCTAGTGAATACCACGAATATATATTCGTGAATATGGATATTCACTGAAACCTTGAAACTGATATTCGCATTCGTACGAGTATTGATGGCAATTATTTGTTGCTTAGTAAGCAATATTCGCGAATATTCACGAATATGATTTATTCACAGCTGCCAACTAAAAACAGTTGGTATTTGTGAGTTATTTGGAATTCATGTTGTGTAAACAGGTATTATCAGCGACTGGGTACTGGGCCACCTTAGCGGTTTTGACCTTGTGAGGACAGATGGATTGGCATGGATACAAATATATGGGCACTTTAAGGAAGGTACGGATCCTATGAGTGAATGGATAATTTTTCTGCGAATTTACATGATGGTTTCCGGACCTGCCGAATTTTTCTTCTGGCACTTTCCCAAAATGGAAAAAACGGGGCAGTGGGCCACTGCCTTAAATCGCTGGTTTGGACTCGTTCTGGCCACCCAAATGTATCTCAAATTAGAAAATTACTATGAGCCCACCATTATATACACCCAAAATGTGAATCCGAGGTATTTTAGCAGTGTAAGCATTTGCCTTGAAGCCAAGGCTGAAGGGTGAAATCAGAGTTTGGATTGAATGGGGCGTTCTACAAAGCATAGACGGAATTTGTGCCGGGAAAGAGGGTACATATGGCTACATACGATGTATTTGAATTTACTAATTAGCATAGTACGGCCTCTACACACCAATGACCCCTCCAAAAAAGCTCGTCTATACGCGCTAATGGAAATTTGTGGGTTTTGACATGTCCCCCACCGTGACCGCAAAGTCGAGCCGGTGAAAGCCACCGCTGGGGTAGGGGACAATACTGTGTATTGCAAATGCACTTACAAAGTTCTAGGGGCTTAATTTCCATGGGTGGGTCACTATAGCGGCTGCCGTAGTGGACTACGGAGGTCAGATAGAGGTCTTTCGTGAGGTTCCAGGAGACGAGACGGAGAGGTTTTGATGTATGCGATGGCCCTATGTCATTCCGAAGATCAGGCGATGAGAACGAGCCCCAGACCTTGTGGATCGGTGAAGAATTGGTGGAGAAATGGGCAGGAGAAAGCGCGAAGGGGTGCTCGGAGATAAGAAATGATGTTCACACGCCCGCTGCCGCCATTATAATGACGCACTGCTTTTGATCGCCGCCATCATTTGCCTCCAAATTTGACGTACGGAGTCCTCATAGGTCGCATACCGTGCCATAGGTCTCACATTCCGACTTGATGTATTGCACTGCCTGGTATTGTGCAAATGGCCCACTACCTAGACTGGCCCACTAGGCAGTCGCTGATAATACATGGGACATATTTCAGGTTGTCTTGCCTAGTGCTGGCCAAAAATACGATACGGAAAAATATATTTTGAATATATTCAAATATACACGAATACGATACGGCCCCAGAGCGTCCGACCGAATATGAATACGACCGGATATGAATACGATATGATATGGATATAATACGATACGGACCCAACCATATTCAAATATATTTGAATACGGTCAAGTACCGTTTTTGCCGCCTAAAGACTGTGATCGGCACCAGTCAGATCATCAAGTCTCACTGGGCGGACTTCAAAATTGGTTCGGATGTGACCGAGCCGCTGCTCCGGTTCAGGATCTGTAAGCTGCCAGACATTCGACCATTCGGTGCAATCAAAACCGGCGTGATTTTGCCGAGCCTCAACACAGACCAAGCACAGACCATCCTTACCCTTGTCTGTTCCAGTTGACCTCTGTAGATTCATCCTGGCTTTCTGCCATCATTCAGATCATGTTTTGACCCAATCTAACATGTCATTTTTCTAATTAGGGTGACCAGAATATATCTGAATATATTCAAAATATATTCATATTCAGTCACAAAAATATGAATATGATACACTACAAATACGATATGGCCTCTGGTAGGTGAATACGATATGGATATGAATACGATACGCCATTTGCCGTATCGTATTCGTATTTGGCCAGCACTAGTCTTGCAGTTCAATTCACTTGAGGTACCATACAGGTGCTGATCTTGTATTGTTACTCATTCCTTGGGGCCCTAACAAATATCAACATCTGACCTGCCAAGACAACCTGTCCCAGATTTGTGCTCTAACCCTCAGATTACAATGGCAACTGCTGAGAATCTCTCGTACCTGGTATTTCTTAGTCAAAATACATTTGCAGGAAGCAAATTGAACATGGCTGGGCCAAACAAATATTGAACGAATATTTGCCTCTACGAGATTACCATTCGCATTCGCGCGAATAGCACAGCCACAGCCATTCGCGAATATGAATATCACTATTCGCGAGTGCATATTCACGAATATTCGTGATATTTGCCACTCATGGTATTTTCTAGCCTCATCCAAATCCGGTATAGGAATCAATTCAAGCAAGCGGCGAAATGACTCAGCACTAAACCACGCCTGACGCACGTAAACCCTTGCAGCTTCGATCACCGTACACTAATATAAAATAGATGCCTGTAGTGCCCAATCCATCCTGATTCTTCAACCCGGACATCAGTTGAAGCAGCCCATAAATACTCGACAGAAAAGCACGCTGTGCTCTCCTGTCAACCTCCCGCTTCCTGTCTCTCCAACTAAGTATCTGGCAAGCATCATGCATCACGTTCAGCAGCTCATGGGGCAGTGGAGGGCCGAGATCACCGAATTCATCCCTCCCCTCCAATTGGTCAACCTTGTTTTGATTCTGAAACAATGGCGTTGACAGTGCCCAAAGTACATGCTACAGGAGTGCGGGTTGAATGAATGGGGTGCAGATCCGCGCGTCATCTTCGTCTTCGCACCTGCCTGCTCATACGGAGATGAGCTCCCGTCACGGACCGACAGGTGGTGGTAAGTTAACCCGCCTTTGTGCTTGGATGTAAGGAGCGCAGATACGACAAACAGCCAAGTCACTTCAATGTTACAATATTTGTATCTGAGTGCCAGACTTGAGAATCAGAATGCCGGAGACAATAAGGAAAAAACACAACCCCGCCTGCCAGTGGTTGGAAATAACCTGGAATAGTGGCGCCGCGGTGCATATGGAGCGGCAACAATCCGCAGTGACCAGCTCCTACAGATATTATAATTTAAACAGCGGGTGCTCACCTGCCAAATGGGCTTTCCCATCCGACTGGCACAGCCTCATGCAGCATCTGAATTTGAGTCATCAAAAGAAAAGAAGAGATTAAATTCATTCAAGTTATGTACGTCTTCACGCATAGAGATCCCCAGTATTCCGACGTGGAGCTGAATGAGAATTCAACCAAGGTCACGTGGTTTATATTCAATTTACTCCGATCCCAGCCCCACTCTAAATTTGATTCCATCCCCCCAATCTCTCGCACAGCAAGTTGTACCGGGGACAATTCAAATGGCTCATTTTTATTTATTTATAAATTCGTTCGCCATGACTCGCTTTCCGAGTCAATCTTCAACTTCGAAGTTCGAGTTTTATTTAGTCCCCGAGTTTGCTCAACTGAACATCCGGACAGAGATCATCCGTTTGAGTCATATAGACATCGAATTCAAGTGATACCCCCAGGTAAAGTCGCTCCTCCGAGTCCTGCGAGTCCCAAATTTTCGATTTCGCGTCTCGCCTCGGAACTCCGGATTCAAAAACGTCAAAGAAAAGAAAAGAAACCGCGCACACCAGTAGAAATAACCTCCATACTCGCTTCACATGCGGGGGTATGTAAGTTATGTATAGGCCGGGCAACTACGCGGACTCGGACTGCATGCTGTGCCCGCATGTCAACCTCCGTCTCGCGAATGCCCCTAGAGTATTCTCCCATGCTCACGTCCACCCGAGATCGCCGAGCCATTTCTTTAGCCGTACAGGCTGGCGGTGTCGATCTTCCCCTCGTCGTCTTCGGCAAGGTCGCTTCGTGCTCATGCGGGGATATGCGACGCAGGCGGCCCGAAGAGCCATTTTGATCTGTCCCTCAGCAGCCCTCAGCAGACAGCTGGCATATGCGACGTACATACAGCTAAGCAAGTATACGCACTCCTCTGCTTGCCGTTGGATAAAATTTACTTTTAGTCATTCTCCAAACACTGGCTGACATACGTTTATAAATTCGAGTCGGACCGATGAACCGCACAAACACCATTTAAAAGCTGATTCAAGTGGCCTGCCAGTGCCAGTGCCAATTAGTGGCGCCGCAATATTGAGCCTCCGTGTCCGCAACAAATTGTGATTGCACCCCGACGTCGGCAACCCGGCGAACGGAAATACTCATAACAAACACGTTGGTCGGGACGCGCCTGCCGAATGGGGTTCTGTGCAATTCCGCTTTTTATACTTTGGCAACGAGTCGGTGCACACTGCACGCAAGTTGGCGTTATTTGATTCACAATTCCGCGTTGTTAGTCAGTAGGTGTCGCATTTTAGCAGGGACAATGTCGTGCGTCTCGATTATTCTAGCCGTTTGTCGAACTTGATTTACGGAGCGCAATTTGAACAGAATACACGGAATGCAGCAGAAGATAAAATGTAACGCACCGACCTCCTTCAAGTTTAAAGCGGTGTCATCTCAAGTCTTCAAAGCCTCAACAGCGGCGCCAGCCGCCGAGTGTGCATTTGTTATGCGAATCCCCTGCAGCACCCAGTATACATAAATCCGAGCCCGAGTCCAATATGCCCGTGAGTGGCTCGGAATACCAGCACTTGCAATGAAGGTAGATGGACGCGCACAGCGACAGCAATAGAAACATATGTTGCATAGGAAACATGTATGATAATACCACGGAGCAACTCGCAGAGCAGTGCAAACCGTCCGCTCGAGGAGTACTAGTCCTAGCCTAGTGAATCATTTCAGTAGAGGTAACGCAGAGGTGTAGATGTGGATGTAGATGGTACATAATTAAAAGGCCGGGCGGTAAAGAGTCCGATGGGCACAGATGCCAAAGCTTCCTTTTCGTTTTGAGAAAGGTTAACGTTCTCTAGGCCATCTGGGACGTTGGCCGTGGCAGAAGATTATTTAATATCAGCAGTACAGTATACCAACACCAGGCTAGCGTATTATTATTCTTGCGCCGCACTTTCAGTGAACTCGATAGTTATTTCGAGTTGGGTCCTAACCACAGCAAAGAATCTTTTCCTATTCTCGTCTTCCTTTTTTCTTTTTCTTTCCTTTGTTTGTTCTTGTTCTGTTCACTTCGAAGTTGGCCACTCAACCTCCAAATTTCAACCCCGACATCATCCTCCTCAGGAGCGTTAGACTTGGACTTGTATTAGATTTCGGGTATGCATGCAGATCAATTGAATTGAAAGTGCCACTGCGATAGGGTGCGCCACATCCGCGCGTCCGAGTGCACCGGGCCTGGCCTAGGTTGGGTTGGTTTCGGCGAATGCAGCGAAGCGGGACCGGAGTATAATTATAATTACAGTTTCATACGAGCGCGAGGACGTCGGACGCCGATGGGTCCGGCTTCGGCTTTCGGAGGCTTTCGGGACGTTGGATTTGCCATTGACAGTATGTACGCCACTTTAATTGAGCGCGACAGAATCGAGTCGGTAATTAATTATAACGGAACGGATCGCGAGTCGGCCTCGGAAATTGGAGGTCTTTGCCTTGGAACTTGAACTTAGGTTTTGGGCGTAAAATCGGGAGTGGACGGGGAGCAGAGTGGTGCACTGCATCCCGGTGGACCATGGTGTGCGGCTTATTTAATATTCGGAGATCTCGCCCACAAGAAACACAAGGAACTCAGGATGTTTCGCAATGCAAGAGAGCGGACGCGGGCGGGAAGCAGGGTTTTGGTAACTCGGTCCCAGTGATTCCTGATTCAAATCTTGAAGTTCAAAGACAGCGGCGGGCAATAGAACATAGAACACAGAAATACAAGGAATGCAGACGCAGAGACTCGTCAAAAGGAACCAAGATCGATGAAAAATTTGGACGAGAGTCTAGAATATTTCATAACCCAAGAACATAGAACGAATACGCTCGATCGGTCCGACCTCCGACCTCCGACTCGGAGCAGAATTTTTTTTAAAAAACGTACTTGATTACGGCGATGTAGGATTCCCAAGCTGAGGCTCGATGCCCGACTTTGATTTACTGTAAGTAATGCCTATAGGTCAGACGGTCAGAGGTATCACACCCCGAGAAAGCT
The DNA here is from genome assembly GCA_029378395.1 of Mycena leptocephala. Lineage (NCBI taxonomy): Eukaryota > Fungi > Basidiomycota > Agaricomycetes > Agaricales > Mycenaceae > Mycena > Mycena leptocephala. Next base: position 208,112 of record JARJLF010000402.1, read on the forward strand.
AATCAGTAGGCGTTCCCAACCTTTCCTTACCCTGCCCTTCCTTATTGCTTCCTACCTTTTCTTACCCTGCACTACATACCCAACCTCGCCCCTGAGTCCCTGACCTGCCGTAGCCCTTCAGGTATTTTCTTATTATAAGTACAAAGACAACAAAAACGTTAATCCTCGGCGCCCGAGCTCAGGCCTTTCGTTAATCATCGTTATCATTAATATCATCAGCGCCGCCGCCGCCGCCGCGCAAACCGAGTGGGCGAGCGAGCGTCAGCATCCGTACCTCCCTCGTACACGTACCCCCTGGTTGCTGACTGCCGAG